>JAQZBX010102988.1:0-11102 GCA_029593785.1 Cabassous unicinctus | reverse complement strand
CGGCGTGGTGGGCTGATGCAGCGGGGCCTCACGGCAGGGGGGAGATAAGTGGACACAGAGGAAGCACACAGCAGATGGACGCAGCGGGCACAGGCAGCGGGGCAGGGGGGATGGATGAATGGATAAATAGATCTTTAAAAAAAAAAAAAGAAAAGGAAAATAAATAAATAAATAATTGCTTTAGCTAGAACTTCTATTACAATGTTGGATACCACTGGTGACAGTGGGCTTCCTTCTCTTGTTCCCAATCTTATAGGGAAAGCTTTCAACCTTTCCCCATTGAGTACAATGTTGGCTGTGTGTTTTTCATATATGCCTTTTAACATGTTGAGGAATTTTCCTTCTATTCCTGTCTTTTGAAGTGTTTTTATCAAGAAAGGATGTTGGATTTTGTCGAATGCATTTTCTGCATTGATTGAGATGATCATGTGGTTTTTTTCCTTCAGTTTATTAATATGGTGTATTACATTGATTGATTTTCTTATGTTGAACCAGCCTTGCATACCAGGAATAAATCCCACTTGGTCGTGATGTATAAGTCTTTTAATATGCTGTTGGATTCAGTTTGCAAGTATTTTGTTGAGAATTTTTGCATCAATGTTCATTAAAGAGATTGGTTTATAGTTTTCTTTTCTTTTTTTTTTTCTAAAGATTTATTTTTATTTATTTATCGCCCCCTTGCTGTTTTTTGTGCTCGCTGTGTCCATTCACTGTGCGTTTTTCTGTGTCTGCTTGTCTCCCTTTGTTGCATCATCTTGCTGCATCAGATCACCATGCCACACAGGCCGGCTTGCCTTCACCAGGAGGGCCCTGGAATCGAACCTGAGGCCTCCCATATGGTAAACAGGAGCCCAACCAATTGAGCCACAGCCACTTCCCTATAGTTTTCTTGTAATGTCTTTATCTGGCTTTGATATCAGGGTGATGCTGGCTTCATAAAATATGTTGGATAATTTTCTCCTCTTTAACTTTTTAGAAGAGTTTAAACAGGGTTGGTGTTAATTCTTCTCAAAATGCTTGGTAGAATTACCTGTGAAGCCATTTGGTCCTGGACTTTTCTTTGTTGGGAGATTTTTGCTGACAGATTCAATATCTTTAAATGTGATTGCTTTGTAAATTCTTGTATTTTTTGTAGCATCAGTATAGGTTGGTTGTGCATTTTTAGGAATGTGTCCATTTCTTTTAGGTTGTCTAGTTTGTTGGCATACAGTTTCTTATAATATCCTCTTATGAACTTTTTTTTTTCCCTGTGGGGTCAGTCGTAACTTCACCCCTTTCATTTCTGATTTTATTTATTTGCATCATCTCTCTTTTTTTCTTTGTTAGTCTAGCTAGGGATCTGTCAATTTTATTGATCTTCTCAAAGAACCAGCTTTTGGTTTTATTGATTTTCTCTATTGTTTTTTTGTTCTCAGTTTCATTTATTTCTGCTCTCATCTTCATTCTTTCTTTCCTTCTACTTGCTTTGGCAGTGATTTGCTGTTCTTTTTCTAGTTTCTCCAGTTGTTCAGTTAGATCTTTGATTTTACCTCTTTCTTCTTTTTTTTAATTTAGGTGTTTAGGGCTATAAATTTCCCTCTCAAGGCTGCCTTCGTAGTATTCCATAAGTTTTGATAAGTTGTGTTCTTGTATTCATTCTTCTCAATATATTTGCAGATTTTACTTGCAATTTCTTCTTTGACCCATTCATTATTTAGGGGTGTGTTGTTTAGCCTCCACACACTTGTGAATTTACCTCTTTCCTGTCTATTCTTGATTTCCCATTTCATTTTATTATGATCTGAGAAGGTGCTTTGTATAATTTCAATCTTTTTATATTTATTGAGAGCTGCATTGTGCCCTAATATGTGGTTTACCCTGGAGAAAGATCCATGGGCACTTGAGAAGAATATATAATCCACTGAGTTTGGGTGCAACATTCTATATATGTCTGTTAATTCTAGCTCCTTTATCATATTGTTCAAGTTCTCTGTTTCCTTGTTGATCTTCTGTCTAGTTGTTCTATCTAATGATGTGAGAGGGGTGTTGAAGTCTCCAACTATTATTGTAGAGTTGTCTATTTCTCCCTTCAGTTTTGCCGGACTTTTCCTCATGTATTTGGGGCATCCTGGTTAGGTGCATAGATGTTCATGACTGTTATTTCTTCCTGGTGAATTGGCCCTTTCATTGATATATAATGGCCTTCTGTATCTCTTATCACTTTTTTGCATTTAATGTCTGTTTTGTGTTATAGTAGTATAACACAAAAAACACCCTGCTCTTTTCTGGTTACTATATATGTGGAGTATCTTTTTCCAACCTTTCACTTTCAGCTGATTTGTATGCCTGGGTCTTATTTTCTTCTGTCTTTTTACTCTTTTGGCTACCCTTTCTGCTATTATTTCTTCTATGCACTCCTCTATCATCTCTCTCCAGTCTTTTCTTTCAGGCTATAAGGCTTCCTTTAATATTTCTTGCAAAGGTGGATTCTTTTTTATGAACTTTCTTAGTTTCTTTTTATTTGTGAAAGTTTTAAACTCACCTTCATAGTTGAAAGACAATTTGGCTGGATAAAGAATTCTCAGCTGGCAGTTTTTCTCTTTCAGTATCCTAATTGTATCATACCACTGTCTTCTCACCTCCATCGTTTCTGATGAGAAATCGGCATTAAGTCTTACTGGGCGCCCTTTGTATGTGACGGTTTGCTTCTCCTTTGCTGCTCTCAGAATTTTCTCTTTATCTTTGATGTTTGACATTCTGAGTAGCATGTGTCTTGGAGTAGGTCTATTCACATTTATTCTGATTGGGATATGCTGTGCTTCTTGGATGTGTAAGTTCATTTCTTTTCCGAGAATTATTATTTCCTCAAATAGTCTTTCTATCCCTTTTCCCTTCTCTTCTCCTTCTGGAACTCCCATGACATGTATAGTTGTTGAATTTCATGTTATCATTCAACTCCTTGAGTCCCTGCTCAATTTTTTCCATTCTTTTTCCTTTCTTTTGTTCTCTCTTCCATTCCAGCTGTTCTGTCTTCTGTATCACTTATTTTTTCTTCTCTCATTTCTAGTCTGCTGTTGTATGCCTCTAAAGTATTTTTTTATCTCACCTATCATGTCTTTCATTCCCATGAGCTCCACTACTTTTATATTCAGATTTTCAAATTCGTCTTTGTGCTTGCTCAGTGTCTTCTTGATGTCCTTTATCTCTTTAGCCATATTGTCTTTCAACTCGTTAATTTGATTTTGGTAATTTGTGTACATCTCGGTGATTAGTTGTCTCAAACCCTGTGTCTCTTCTGGGCCTTTGATATATTCCTTTTCTTGGGCCATGTCTTCCATTTTCTTAGTATGGCTTGCAATTTTTTGCTGATGTCTAGGCATCTGATTAGGGTGGTGAGTTTACTCAGATGCTTGATTTCTCTCTTTTGTAGGGTTTTAGTGGTGGGAGGCTGTGTGTTACTGCTGTTCTTTGATTCTTGGTAACAATCTATTCTGGGTCTTTATTTGCTAAAATCTGGGCCCTGGACCCAGTAATGGGTTGCAGATCTGCTTCCTAGTGCCTTGGGGAGGGAGGCTGTAAAGCCTGGAAAAAAGCCTCTTACTTATATTTCCTCATGTGCACTTATTTGGTCTGCCACCAGATAGCGCTCTCAGATCAATGCCTGGTTGGAGTGTGTTTTCTGCAACAGGAACTGGAGCAATGTGACAGCAGTTCCTGCCTGGAGGCTAAAAGTCTCATATTTCAAACTTTCTCCAAGGCAGTTCTCCAAACTCTGCTGGCAGCCCCCTCTCTTTTTCCAGGTAAAAAAGTAATTCCTCCCCCTTCTGCATCCTCAGCAACCAGTCCTGGTCAGTAGAGAGGGAGTTTGAGAGGGTCAAATATCTTTATTCCCTAGCTCAGCTCCCAAGGCAAACAATGGTGTGGCCCCACCTGGCCTGGAAGGGCTGGTGGGACACAGCAGACTAAATTTGTGAGTCAAAAGCTGAGTCAGCCTTAAGCTGTGTGTCTCTCTCTCCCCTTTCCTGGAGAGGTGGCTCCCTGGGGCCCCCCTTGTAGCTGCCAGCCCCCAAGGCCTGAAAATTCAAAAGTGTCTATAGTGTGGGGGAGGGTATAGCTGTGGCTTTTAACTCACAGTTTTGCCATTGTGTTTCTTTTCCTTTGTCCCTCTCTCTTCTGGGCAGTGTCCAGCCTTCCCCTGGTGTCTTAAACCCTAGACGATTTTTTTTCCAGCCTGTTTCTGCTTGTCCTCTAGATATTTTTCTTGGGAAGAAGAGAGTCCTGTGTTTTTCTAGTCCACCATATTCCTGGAAGATCTTTGATCTACACTTTACTTTGCTTATCTGGAAGTCTTGGGAAGTGGTTGACAATGTTATTTTGAGTGTTTGAAAATGTTGATAAAACTTATACTTTTTCTTTACCTTCCATAATGTTATCTCCCATGTTCTCCTGCTCTCTGACTACTTTATTTCTCTGGCGCATCTTTGCCTTCTCTCCCACTCCCTCCAGTGTTCTATCCTAATTCCTCCCTTTTTTTCTAGAGACACATATCTTTTGCATTTTTAGGACTCCAATGATCTTTTTTTTTTTTTTTTAGGAGGTACCAGGGATTGAACCCGGGTCTTTGTACATGGGAAGCAGGCGCTCAACCACTGAGCTAGTCCTGCTCCCCTCTAATGGTCATTTTCATATCTCAAATGCTTTATCTTCTCCAATGTTCCAGCTATTTTATACTAATTACCAAAAACTCCACTTGATTCCCTCTACACTTCGACTTCCGTGTTCTCCAATCTGAGTTTTTCATTTTCCCTTTATTAAGGCAAATTATCCAAAATTTGGAAATAAGCTGAAAGGACTACTGAGTGCCCTTTCAATGTCATACTTGGGCCGTGGTTTTCAAAATGCAGTCCCTGGACCAGCAGAATTAGCCTCACCTGGAAACTTAGAAATGTAAATTCTTGGGGTCCATCCCCAATCGACTGAGTCAGAAACTGTGGGAGTGGGGCCCAGCAGTATGTGTTTTAAGAAGCCTCTAGGTGATTCCAGTGATCACTCAAGTTTGAGAGCTACTGGAGTAGGGCAGGTGTTGTCAAACTATATCTTGCTGGCCAAATCTGGCCTACCACCTGTTTTAATGAATAAAATTTTTGGAACACAGTTCCACCTATTTGTATACATATTGTTTATGACTGCTTTCACACTACAACAGCAGCATTAAGCCACAGGAAAGGTTTGCTGACTCCTGGAATAACAAACCCTCCAAAGCTTCATCAGATGGTTTAGAGAAAGACAATTTTGTGTGAATTATTATTTACTATCAAATTGGGCCCAGACTCTGTAAAGTTAGGTGTTAATTACAGAAGGCTGATAAGTTATAAATGGTTGTTGTCTGATAGAGATGAAATGATTTCCCTGTAGTAGAAAAGTTAAACATAAAGTGTGATGGTTAGGCTAATGTGTCAACTCGACCAGGTAATTGTGCCCAGTTCTTTGGTCAAGCAAGCACTCAGCTAATTGTAATACAAGGACATTTATGGACTTTAGTCACCAGTGAGTTTATTGCATAAATGCTTGGTTACAGCTACAATCAACCAAGGAGAATGCCATCAGTAATGAGTGACGTTTTATCCAATCACTTGAATGCCTTAAAAGGGGAAGTGATTTCAGCATTTAGAGAGAATTTTCCAGCTCGATTTTGGATAGCCAACTTCTGGGAACTCATCAAAGACCTTCATTGGAGCCCCTGGTTTGCAGCCTGCCTGCGGAATTTGGACTTGTCCATCCCCATGGTCACATGAGAGAATTTTATAAAATCTTATACTATTTACAGATATCTCCTGTTGATTCTATTTCTCTAGAGAACCCTGACTAATACAGCTTGGTACCAGGAGTAGTTCTTGAGGAACAGAATCTTAAACATGGGATTTCTGAAGTGGTTCTGGGAGTTTTGCAATTGGCCTTCTACTCTAATTGGACTCAAGGGTACTAATGACTCCCTTTCCAATAATGAAGAGAACACTAACAGTCCATGGTGTGAGTTGGCAATGGAGATACACAAAATATCATCTCTGGATTCCCCTACTTTTATGCTTATAAGAGGCAAGGATCTGGGTGAGAGTGTTTTCAACACCTTAACAGACTTTTGTGAAATCAAAACGTGCAATGATGTTGGCTGGCTCCTCCTAGATACTCTGGACAGTTACAAAAGAAAGGGATGAGCTAAAGTCTTCAAATTTGCAACATAAATGCCACATGAATGATGTGAAATTTTCTATGTGTACTCTGAAAGAAAATCTTGTTTCATGCAGCCACAGACTTGAGATCTCTGAAAACCAAACTCAAAGTCTCGTTGTATGAGTAGAAGAGTTACAAAGGAAACTAAAATCTCAACTCCACAGGGTAACTCTAATTAAAGTGAAGGCATTGATTTGAAAGGAGTGGAACCCAGAGGATTGGGATGCAGACATATGGGATGATGATAATATTGGTGGGGACATTGCAACCCTAAATTCTGCGGAGACTTTGCCAGATAAGCCTGCCCTGTGGAGACCACACAATGTCAACCTTGTATCACCCAGCGTCCAGTCTGCTCCAAGGAGTCTGGATGTCCTTTCAGCCCTGAGGTGGGTACCAGCCAAATTAAAGCCTGCACTGCCCAGCCTCTGGCATGCCCCAGGGAGTCTGGGCCTCCTTCCAGCCCTGAGGTAGGTACCAGCCAAACTCCAGCCTGCCCTGAGGAATCTGCCTTCCAACCCCTGCCTGAAGAGATTAACCCTGTCTCACCAGATGAAAATGCAAAGGAATGCCCTGAGGTAAGTAGCTTGCAAGGCATTTCTAATCCTTCTCTTTACCCATCCCCACCACCTCTCTTCCCTTCAAGACATATTACTAGACTAAAATCATAACAAGCCTCCAAAGGTGAGATACAAAGTGTGACCCATGAAGAAGTACACTATACTATAAAAGAACTGCAAGAGTTTTCCAACTTATATGCACAGAAATCAAGGGAATATGTGTGGGAATGGATACTAAGGGTATGGGATAATTATAGAAGGAATATAAAGTTGGACCAGGCTGAATTTATTGATATGGGCCCATGTATTAGTCAGCCAAAGGAGTGCTGATGCAAAATACCAGAAACCTGTTGGCTTTTATAAAGGGTATTTAGTTTGGGTAGAAGCTTACAGTTACCAGGCCATAAAGCATAAATTCCCTCACCAAAGTCTATTGCCATGTGTTGGGGCAAGGTGGCTGCCAACGTCTGCCAAGCGCTCAGGCTTCTTGGGGTCCTCTCTTTCTGGGGCTCTGTTTCTCTCCAGGCTCAGCTGCTGTGCTCTCTCCACAAGGCCAGCTGTTGATTATCAGGCTAATGACTCTGTCTCTCTCCCAGGGGCTTCTGCCATGTCTAAGGAGCCATCTTTATTCCTCTGTGTTCTTCTCCTGTGTGTTCACTTCCCGGGCTTCAGCTCAAAACTTCAACTCACTCCTGTGCCTTGTCATTTTCTCTGTGAGTTCCTGCCCACCACAGGGGTGGGGTCTCAACAGCCTACTGATGTGGCCCAAGCAAAGCCCTAATCATAATTTAATCAAGTAAAAGTGAAACCTCCCACAGACCAGTTTACAAACATAATCCAATATCTATTTTTGAAATTCATGAATAATACCAAGAATTTCTGCCCACTAAGCAGAAATTCTGGATTCAATGCTGTAGCTCAAGGGGTTAGAAAGGGCTCTAACAGTTTGTTTGGGTGGCTGACTGAAACGTGGACCAAAAGATGGCCTAGCATGTCTGAGACTGAGAAGCCTGATTTACTCTGGTATACAGTAGAAGAGGGAATTCAAAGAATTAGAGAGATTGGAATGCTAAATTGGATTTATCATTTAAGACCTGCCCACCACCTCAGGAATGCCCAGAGGACACATCTTTAACCAGGTGAGAAATCAATTTGTAAGACTAACTCCACCTTCCCTGAAGAGCTTTGCGGTTGCTCTTCTCTGTAGTCCAGATATTACTGTAGGAACTGGTGTAATGCAACTAGAATCTTTATTTTATTATTATTATTTTTTTAAGATTTATTTTATTTATTTATCGCCCCCCTTGCCGCTTTGTGTTGCTGTGCCCATTCGCTGCGTGTCTTCTCTGTGTCTGCTTATCTCCCCCCTGCTGTGAGGTCTTGCCGCATCAGCCCACGGCGCCGCGAGCCCGCCTGCCCTCACAAGGAGGCACCGGAAGCGAACCCAGGGCCTCTCATATGGTAAACGGGTGCTCTATCCATTGCGCTACACCCGCTTCCTGCCGTGAGGTTGCTGCATCAGCCCACCGCACCGCTCAGGCCTTTGTGCCCTCACAAGGAGGCCTCGGGACGCGAACCCGGGCCTCCCATATGGTAAACGGGGGCTCTATCCACTGAGCCACACCCGCTTCCCTAACTAGAATCTTTAAACCTTATGGGGATGATCAGATCTCAGGCCAGTAAAAGTCAAGTATCAGCACTTAATCACCAAAGACAAGGCTGGCGTGGCTATCACAATGAAAGGCAGACTCAAAGCAGCAATCAAAAGAGTCTGAGTCCCATAGAGTTATGGTGTTGGCTAATAGATCATGGGGTACCTAGAAGTGAAATAGATGGGCAGTCTACTAAATTCCTACTTGATCTGTATAAGCAGAAGAGTTCTAGGTCAAGTGAACAAAACCCTAACTTGAATTACAGACATAGAGAATCATGTCCCCTTAATCAATTCCCAGATGTGAGACAGTTTACAGACCTAGAACCCCTTGAATGAGGAGAAGGCCAGGTCCCTTTGGGGAAGGATCCTGTTCTCACTGCCAAAAATTTGTACTGTTAATCTTCCTCTTCTTTCCTCAAGGACACCTGTGGCCTTTTACAAGAGTAACTGTGCATTTGTGCATTGGGGAAAAGAACATGATCAGATATTTCAGGGATTATTAGACACTGGCTCAGAAGTGGCACTAATTCCAGGAGACCCAAAACATCACTGTGGTCCACCAGTCAGTATAGGGGCTTATGGAGGTCAGGTGATTGATGGAGTTTTAGATCAGGTCTGTCTCACAGTGGATCCCAGTGGGTCCCTGGACCCATTCTGTGGTTATTTCCCCAGTTCCAAAATACATAATTGGAATAGACATTCTCAGTAACTGGCAGAATCCCCACATTGGATCCCTGACTTGTGGAGTGAGGGCTATTATGGTAGGAAAGGCCAAGTAGAAACCACTAGAGCTGTCCCTATCTAGCAAAATAGAAAATCAAAGGCAATACTGGATTCCTGGAGGGATTACAGAGATTAGCGCCACCATCAAGGATTTGTAGGATGCAGGGATGGTGATTCCCACCACATCCCCATTCAACTCTCCTATTTGGCCTGTGCAGAAAAAAGATGGATCTTGGAGGATGATAGTAGATTATCGTAAACTTAACCAGGTGGTGACTCCAATCACAGCTGCTGTCCCAGATGTAGTATCATTGCTTGAGCAAATCAACACATCCCCTGGTAACTGGTATGCAGCTATTGATCTGGCAAATGCTTTTTTCTCAATTGCCATTAGTAAGGGCCACCAGAAACATTTTGCTTTCAGCTGGCAAAGCCAGCAATATACCTTCACTATCCTGCCCAGGGGTATATCAACTCTCCAGCCCTATGTCAAAAATTGTCCGCAGGGACCCTTATCGTCTCTTCCTCCCACAAGACATCACACTGGTCCATTATATTGATGATATCATGTTGATAGAACCTAGTGGGCAAAAAGTAGCAATGACTCTAGTCTTATTGGTAAGGCATTTGCTTGAGAGAGGATGGGAGATAAATCCAACAAAAAATACAGGGGCCTTCCACCTCGGTGAAATTTCTAGGTGTCCAGTGGTGTGGGGCATTTGGAGATTTCCCTTCTAAAGTGAAGGATAAGCTGTTGCATCTGGCCCCTCCTATGACCAAAAAAGAGGCACAACCCTTAGTTGGTCTCTTCGGATTTTGGAGACAACACATTCCTCATTGGGGTGTGCTATTCTGGCCCATCTACCAAGTGACAAGAAAAGTGCTAGTTTTGATTGGGGGCTGGACCAAGAGGAGGCTCTGTGACAGGTTCAAGCAGCTGTGCAAGCTGCTATCACCTGGCCCATATGATCCAGCAGATCCATTGGTGCTAGAAGTTTCAGTGGCAAATAGTGATGCCGTCTGGAGCCTTTGGCAGGCTCCTATAGGAGAGTCACAATGCAGAACCTTAGGATTTTGGAGCAAAGACCTGCCATCCTCTGAAGATAACTACTGTCCTTTTGAGAAACAGCTTTTGGCCTGCTACTGGACCTTAGTGGAGACTGAACATTTAACCATGGGCCACCAAGTTACCATAAAACCTGAGTTGCCTATCATGAGCTGAGTATTGTCTGACCCACCAAACCATAAAGTTGGGCATGCCCAGCAGTACTCCACAATAAAGTAGAAGTGGCATATTCGAGATAGGGCTAGAGCAGGCCCTAAAGGCACAAGTAAATTACATGAGGAAGTAGCCCAAATGCCCACGGTCAACACCTCTGCCATGTTACCTTCTCTTTCCCAGCCCACAGCTGTGGCCTTTTGGGGAGTCCTTTACAATCAGTCGACTGAGAAAGAGAAAACCTGGGTCTGGTTTATAGATGATTCTATATGATATTCAGGTACCACTCAAAAGTGGACAGCTGTAGCACTGCAGCCGCTTTCTGGGATGTCCCTGGAGGACAGTGATGAGGGCATATCCTCCCAGTGGGCAGAACTTCGAGCAGTGCACCTGGCTGTTCATTTTGCTTGGAAGAAGAAATGGCTGGACGTGCATTTGTACATTGATTCATGGGCTGTTGCCAATGGTTTGGCTGGATGGTCAGGGACTTGGAAGGAACATGATTGGAAAATTGGTGACAAAGAGGTATGGGGAAGAGGTATTTGGATAAACCTTTCTAAGTGGGCAAAAAACATGAAAATATTTTTGTGCCACATGAATGCTCACCAGAGGGTGACTTCAGCAGAGGAAGATTTTAATAATCAAGTGGATAAGATGACCCGCTCTGTGGCTAATGCTCAACCGCTTCTTTCCCCAGCCATTCCTGTCATTGCTCAATGGGCTTATGAACAAAGTG
>JAQZBX010102987.1:0-11100 GCA_029593785.1 Cabassous unicinctus | reverse complement strand
AGCAAGCGGGAGATAAATAAAATAAAATAAATAAATCTTTAAAAAAAAAAAAGCAAACATTCATAACATCATACAGGGGTCCCATACATCCACCCTCCACCAACACCTTGCATTGTCGTGAGACATTTGTTACAAATTACGAAAGAATATTGTCAAAATCTTACTACTAATTATAGTCCCCATCCCACATCTGGTGTATTTTTCCCCCAACCCACCTTATTACCATTTTTCAAATACACTTCTGTGACAGAAGTTGTAAACCTACAAAGCAATCATGCACATGTACAGAATTCCCAAACAGCACCCCTCCATAAACACACCACACCGCGGCAGAATATCTGACACAGACTATGAGACAGCATCATCCAGCTACCACCAGGTCCACAGCATACACCCGGCGCACACCCTCCACACTCCCCCACCATCAACACAGTACATCTTTGGCATAGAAGCAAGAATATTACATTGTTACTGTTAATCACACTCCATAGGTCTGTCCATTTGTATTTTTCCCATGCTCCTCCACATTCCCCCCACATTCTCCTCACCCTGCAATAGTGATGTACATCTGCTCTAGCTCACAAAGGACACTCTTGCATCTGTACCATCAACCACTATTCTCATCCACCTCTGGGTTTACTGTGCTATTCAGTCCCTAGATTATTCTCTAGCTTTCTGTCAATTGGCATTTACATCCCTAGACTACCATTTTCAGCCACATCCCCATTTATAAACCATTATAGTAGCTGTTACTACTATAATATTTTACCATCAACTCTGTACATTTCCACACTTTTACACTAAAGCTAATTAAAGCTTCTACATATGTTAAATATCAGTAGTCCATCTCAATCCTCCTCTTATCTCCTTTAAGAATCCACCACCTATCACCAGGTCTTGAAGATATTTTCCCACATTTTCTTCTAGAAGCTTTATGGTTCTTGCTTTTATATTTAGGTTTTTAAAATTCATTTTGAGTTCATTTTTGTATAGGGTGTGAGATAGGGGTCCTCTTTCCTTCTTTTGCTATGGATATCCAATTTTCTCAGCACCATTTGTTGAATGGACTGTTCTACCCGAGCTGGGTGGATTTGACAAGCTAGTCAAAAATCACTTGACCATAGATGTGAGGATCTGTTTCTGAACTATCAGTTCAGTTCCATTGGTCTATGTGTCTGTTTTTATGCCAGTCCCATGCTGTTTTTACCACTGTAGCTGGGTAATACGACTTAATGTCCAGAAATGAGAGTCTTCCAACTTTGCTTTTCCTTTTTAAGATGTTTCTGGCTATTCAGGACCCCTTACCCTTCCAAATAAATTTGGTAATCATGTTTTCCATTTATTTAAAAAATGCTGGTGGAATTTTTATCGGGATTGCATTGAATCTGTATATCAATTTGAGTAGAATTGACATCTTAATGATATTTAGTCTTAATCTATGAGCATGGAATGTTCTTCCAATTATTTAGGTCTTTTTATGATTCCTTTTAACAGTGAGTTGTAGTTTTCTGAATACAAGTGCTTTACATTGTTGGTTAAGTTTATTCCTGCCTAGTGTCTTTTTAATGTCTTATTTCTTTAGCCATGTTGCACTTTTTAAAATACACTTATTTATTTATTTATTTATTTATTTATTTTTTGTTTTAAAGAAAGATGTTGTTCTTCAACTCCATGATTTGATTTAGGAGATTTGTCTGATCATCGTTGATTACTTGTTTGAAGTCCTATGTCTCGTCTGGAGCTTTGATTTGTTCCTTTGCCTGAATCATATCTTCCTTTTTCTTAGTATGGCTTTTAATTTTTTTGCTGATGTCTCGGCATCTGATTATGATGCTGAATTTACTCTGATGTTCAGTTTCCCTCTCTTACCTAGGGATTGACTGTTAAGTAGCATTGTGCTACCACTGTTCTTTGGTTCTTGGTTCAAATCGTTCTAGATATTTAGTATTGCCCCTGTTTTAACTGCCCAAACTAGTGCTAAGGATCTAATAATGGGCTGCAGGCCAGTTTCCAAGGGCCTTGGAGGAGGGGGACAGTAAAAGCACCAGATTGCCTCTTTTATTTATTTATTTCTTACTAGTTTTCCCTACTCTGTGTGCACCTTCCTGGTCTGCCAGCAGATGGCATTCTTTGACAGAACTCTCAGCTCAGGCCCCAGAGGCTTGGGGGGTGGGGGGAGGGAATGCATTCACTGTAACCCTGCCTGGGCGGGCGGTGCAGAAGCAATGTCCTCTGGGCAGGTGAAGCCTGACAGACAAACTTTCTCCGAAGTTGCTCTCCTCCCTTGGCTGACTGCATCCTCTGTCCCTCTGCGTCCTCAGCACCCAGCCCAGGGCAGTAAGGAGGGTGTATGAGAAGGCAAATTATCTTTAGCTCCCTGTTAACTCTCAGGGCGAGCAGTGTCTTGGCCCCACCTGGCCCAGAAGTGTGCATCCCTCCAGTGCAGCAGACCAAGTTTGCTGTTCAAAATCTGAATTTGCAATAGATTGTGTCCCTCTGTCTCCTCTTTCTTGGGGAAGAGGGTGCCTGCAATCTCCTCAGTCCATACCTGACTGCCAGGGGCCAGGTTTGCTCCGCAGGTGGGGGGATGGGCGTTAGGAGCTGTTACCGCAGCTCTACTCACGGGGTTTTTCCAGCCAGCTGAGACTCATTTCCTTTGCCCCTCTCTCTTCTGGGTGGTGTCTAGCCTTTGGTGTCCTAAGTCCTAGAATAGTTATCAAGATAGTTTCTGTCTGTCCTCTAGGTGTTTTTTTCTAGAAGAAAAGTGTACTCTCTGCCTTTCTAATCCTCTGTCTTCCTGGATGTCCCCTGCTACTTTGTTTCTTTTTTTTTTTTTTCACTTTCCCTGCTACTTTTAAGTGGATTTTTTCTTAATTTGGTGCTCACTTGTTACTGTATTCCTTTAACTGTTTTTAGGAGTTTTGAAAAAGATTTTTCTCCCAGTTCTTGCTAGTTGTTCCAACCTTCTTTGGTGGAATGGAGTCCTGAAAATTGCACTCTGCCATCCATCTTGATTAGGGCGTACTATACTCTTGATAATTTTAAAAGATTTCTTGGCTTGCCACATGAAATGCATGGCACAGAGTTCAAGAACCCTGTGAACTGAGAGTATTTTCAGAATTACCTTTGCTTTTTGACTAAAGAAAAGAAGCTTTCAGTCTCTGCCCCAATTGGTAGTGAAGTAGAATTTTTTTTCAGTAACAGGTTTATTGAGATATAATTCACATACCGTGTAATTCACTTGTAAAATATGCAATTCAGTGGTTTTTAGTATATTGAGTTGTGTAATCGTCATCACAATACATTTTAGAACATTTTCATTGGTCTAAAAAAAAAAAACCAGAAACATCCCATATCCCATTTCCCTCAACCCTAGGCATCCTACCAGTTTACTTTCTGTTTCTATGGCTTTACCTATTCTGGATATTTTATATAAATTGAAGAAGTAATATTTTTGAAATCAGTTTTGACTTGAGCAGACTGGTATCGTGTAGTGGTCATGTGCCAGCTCCAGAGTCAGACTTCCTGGGTTTAAAGCCTTGTCCTGACAACTTAGCAGATATATTTTTTTGAGTGATCACATAACCATTCTGTGCCTTCGTTTCCTCCAGGGTGGGCAGGGATAATTATAGGTCCTGTCTGAGAAGCATGGGCACCAAATCAGTTAATACACACAAAAATATTTAAAACCAGACATAGAGTAGACTCTCAATAAATTTTAGTGCTCAACTCATATTCCTTTGGAATAGTAACAAAATAATGAAAATATAATTTTGACCTGGGGCTCTTTTTGATTCCTGTTGTCATAACTTATTTAGTTGTTTGGAAAAAGAATGGTGGGGATGGTTCAGAAATATTCTAGGTTTAATGAGTTTAAGAGTGTTAGTTCTGTTTTCCAGAGTAGTAAAGATTGTGTTCAATAAATGAAAATGGGACTTTCTCTAAAGTTGTGGGGATTTGCTGAGCAGATTGCTGTTCCTTAATACCTGCTACTTTTTCAAGGGTAGGGGTTTGTGGTGTTCTTGATCTTAGCCCAGGTTAAGGTGTATTTTCCTTGGAGAACTGTCATTTACTCTTAAAATTTATGTTAGTTAATCCTAAAAAATTCCAGTTCCATGAATTTTTCCTCCACTTTTAATTGAATGATCAGAAGGCTACAGTGCTCATATAGCATCACTTTTATATCTTTCAGATATTTGTAGATCTTTAGTTTTTTTAGTGAGCATGTTGGCTAAGATGCTTGGAATTCAGTATAGTCATAAGTCTGTTGTGGGATTTTATTTTAGAATCAATGAATGTTACCATTGGAAGTGACTTTAGACATTATCTAATGAAACCCCCTGATTTTTTTGACTAGAAAATCGAGAACCTTAGGTTAAGTGACTTCTTAAAGGCTAATTATTGACAGCCATGAATTAGAGTCTATCATTTGTGACTCTCAGACTGGAACTTTTTCCTTTTTAACCGTCTCATACATGTAATCTTTATGTTATACATAATTACTCTTTGTTTGTAATAGCCTCTCATTCCCATCCATTAAAGAGTTGTAGTCACATAACAATACAGATTTTTTTCCTTTATTAGAGAAGTTAACAATCATGCATAAAATATAGGATTCCCTTATATCACCCTATTATTAACACTTTGCATTGGTGTGGAATATTTGTTGCAATTGATGACAGCACTTTTTAAAAAATATTTATTTATTTGTTTATTTATTTATTTATTCCCCCACCCCACCCTGATGTTTTTCTATTTGCTCTCTGCTTTCTGTGTTCTTCTGTGTCTGCTTGTCTTCTCTTTAGGCGGCAGCAGGAACCAATCCTGGGACTTTCTGGAGTGGGAGAGAGGCGCTCAATCTCTTTTTTTTTTCCTTAAATATTTATTTATTTATTTACTTTTATCCATTTTTAACCACCATCACCCCTGTGTGTCTTGCTGTTTTTGTGTCCATTTGCTGGGCAGTTTTCTGTGTCTGTTTCCTGCCCTCTCTTCTCATCCTTCTCCTCCTGTCTTCACTGGGATTCGATCCTGGGAACCTCCAATGTGGAAGAGAAGCATTCTGCCCCCTGCGCCACCTTAGTTCCTGGTTTTTCAGCGTGCCTTGTCTTGGCTCTCCCTTGTGTCACTCTCCTGTTCTGTCATCATCTTGCTGTCTAGCTTGGCGGGGCCTGGTACGCCTGCACGCGGGGCCTGGTGGCACACCCGCTCGCAGGGCCTGACGGCATGCCCACTCGTGGGGCCTGGTGGCCTGCATACCTTCTATATTTTTCTTTATTTTACCAGGAGGTCCCGGGGATCGAACCCAGGTCCCTCCATATGGGAGACGGATGCCCAACCATTTGAGCCACATCTGCCCCCCCCGCCCCCCGCTCAATCTCATGCACCACTTCAGCTCCCTGGTCTGCTGCGTCTCTTATTGTCTCTCCTCCATGTCTCTTTTTGTTGCGTCATCTTAGTGTGCCAGATCTCTGCGCGGGCCAGCACTCCTGCGCGTGTCAGCACTCTGTGTGGGCCAGCACTCCGTGTGGGCCAGCTCTCAACTCAGGCCAGCATGCCACATGGGCCAGCTTGCCTTTCACCAGGAGACCCCAACAATTGAACCCTGGACCTCCTGTATGGTAGACGGGAGCCCAATCGCTTGAGCCACATCCATTTCTCAGCACATTTTTATAATTGTACTATTAACTATAATCCATGTTTGTGTAGTTCCATGGATTTTTTAAAAAAAATTTGTTACCATAAGTATAATCTAACATTTCTCCTTTTAATCACATTCAGATGTATGTTTCCGGTTGTTAATTACATTCACAATGTGTTGTGCTGCCATCATCACCATCCATTACCATAGATTTATTTTTGACAAGTTTGTATGTAGATTCTCATGGTTTCCCTGCCCTTCCTAAGTGTCATTTATAGCAAGGCAGATAGAACAACCTGTAATGCCTCCTTTGCCGTCACCTTAATGATGAGAAGGTCAGTATGGAGAACAAAGGACTGGCCAGATAAGGAATTAACACTTCTTAATCTACCTTTGGTGTTTGAAGGGTCAGACTTGAGACATAAAACGTGAACTGCTTACCTTGCAGTTCACAAGGACAGTATGTTTACAGCCTTTTTTACCCAGTGAGTTAGCTTCCTGATCATGTTTTTATAGTTGGGGGTGGGGATGCAGCCCCAACTCACAGCATGCTCATGATTTGTGCATGTAGCCAGGTGGGTAAGGATTTAAGCCTGTGGGAAGTTCATTGCTTTCCTTCCATAAAGCTCAGTATTCCTTAGATTTTCCAGGTGCTATATACCTTTTGAAAAATATATTGTATTTTCCTATTTTACCTTACTGGTGTCTCAGAAATTAATACATATTTCTCTCGGGGGTTTTTGTTTTGTTTGTTTTTTTGAGATTTAAATTTCTTCTAAAGAGAAACCTGAAACCATTAGCTTACAAGTTCATGGTACTAAAACAATGCTAGACCTATATCACAAAGTATTTTTCATCATTTCAGGTTGCATGTGTTTGCCTTATTATTATTGTTATTATTATTATGATTTTGAGGTACTGGGGCCAGGGATTAAACACAGGACCTCATATGTGGGGACCAGCGCTCAACCACTGAGCCACATCAGCTCCCCTGAGTTGTTTTTTTTTCATTTGTTTGCTTATTTGTGTTTTTTTGTTTGTTTGTTTGTTTGTTTTTTTAGGATGCACTGGGGACCGAACCTAGTACCTCCCATGTGGGAAGCAGGTGCTCAACCACTTGAGCCACATTCGCCCCCTGCCTTATTTTTAAACTACCTGCTTTAATAAGTAAACAAACTGAATTTACCCACCCTCCAGGCACCTTTGTTTCTTCCCTTCACCACCTAAGAAATATATATGTGCATTTATGTGTAATACTGAGTTGCTTTTAAAAAACTTCTGCTTCCTTTCTTGAGAACTTCTTATGCTAAAAAAAATACAAGTACCTCTGAGTATAATAATAAATATCTTGAGCACATATTATGTGTTTTGTTTTTTTTTTAAATTTTTAGCTCTAAATATAGTAACCAAGAAGAATTTGAGTGATGAGCTATTTATAGGCAGTTTAGGTAGAGTTTACATGTTTTAAGAGGTTTGATTAAAGTAAAAAAAAATTTTTTTTAACTAAAATGATCAAAGTGGTAAGTCTGTTACTTGGACTCTTCCCAAATCCTTCTAATTTATGTCTTGAAAAAAAAAGAAAAAAACGCACCTTCTTAGCGTGAAATATATAGCACATGTAGAGTCAGGAAATAGAACTTCTCCAATACCTCAAAAGCTCACTCATGCCCCTCCCAAACACTTCCCTCCAACCTCCAAAGATAACCAGCACCCTGACTCTTAATAGTAATATGTTTCTTACTTGCTTTCATAGTTTTATTACCTAACCATGCATCCCTAAAAACTATAGTTTAATTTTGCCTGCCATTTTTTAAACTTTATATAAATTGCTTCTAGCAATATGTGTTCTTTTGTGTTTGGTTTCTTTTGCTAATTATTAGGTTGGTTAATTAATATTACATGCAAACAGTTTGCAAAAATTCTAACTACACTATTCTAAATGAAATAGGAAAAAGAGTAAAGGAATTTAGGGGTTAAGATATGTTTTACTTTTGGCTTTGCCTCTAATTTGCAAAGATGACTTTGAGAAAATCACTTGAACTTTATGGATCTCATTTTTCTTCCCCAAAACATGACAGAATGGGTTAAAACAATTGCTAGGATCCCCTTCATCTCTTAAATTTGATGAAATTGGATAAATAAATGTTACACTAACTTATCCTTAATTTCTTTCATTTTTGTTTTCATTAGGTTGTCTTGGAGATACCCAGTTTTGTTTTAGATTTCGACAGTCTTCTGGGAGGAGGGTGTCACTACATTGTCTTCTGGATCAATTTGACAAAGATTTACCAGTTTACTTAAAGGTTGGAAAAGTAGTAATAGAAAGATGTCTATGTGAGAGGAAACTTTAAAACTCAAAGTTATACAGTTAGTTACCTCTAATAGCATTCAGAAATATTTTGCTTTTGTTTTATTACTGTAGTATTCAGCTAGATTTTCTAAATCAGTCTTAATTCATAAGGATTCAGCATGTAAATGAAAGAGACTTTACAAAGTTATATTTCTTGATACTTATTACAATCCCATTGAGAATTATAGAAATGGATTAGAATGTTGAGGTAATTTCCTTTCATTTGTTAATAACTCTTTGTTTAGATCTGGAGGTGGGGGAGGTGCTGTACTTGTAAATATCACCCAGAGTTGAATTAGTCATTTCCTATGGTAATCTCTACAAACTTTATGATAGCATTGCAGTTATTTCTTTTTGATTTTTAACAAACTATGTTTTACAATTATTGTTTACTAAAACAATTTTAATACTTCAGATGATTCTAAAGTCTTTTCTCTGAAACTCCACATTTAATAACTGTCAAGTGCATGAGGAATATATCCATCTGAATAGCCTCTCATTCCCATCCATTATGAACCTGACATCATTTGTCTGAAATGAGCTTTTATAATTTACCTCCCTGTTTCCACTAATGGAAGGAACCCTCTCCCAGTTAGCAAAGATATTATTTTTGAAGTGCCTCTTCTAGCCATCCACTCCTTTGCATGACCTATTGCTATCACTTTTAACATATCCTTACAAACAGCGATAAAGCTCTAATTATTAGAGATTCCTGTGTTTCAGACACTGTAATAATATGCATATTTTATGTATAGTATTTCATTAATCTTCCCTACATTGCTCTGAGAGAATTCCTTCTGTAGATGAGGAAATGGAAGGTTATTGAGAATAAGATATTTGACTAAGGGCATTCTACCTCTTGTTTTCTCCAACACAATGTATCTTCCACAGTGTTGCCAGCTAAAGTGTACATATATATTATAAAAATAAAATAAAATCTGCAATTACTACCCATTGCCAAATGACTAAAGAGCTAATGATAGTACTCACTTTTCAGGTCTTCAAAAATAAGACTCCTTACATTTCCAATTTCCAACTTCATCTTTTTTCTTATACCTGTGTTATATTTTAGCCAAACTGAAGTATGTGCCTTTTCCTGAGATAGTTTGTACTTTTCTGTTTCTGTGCAATTTTCCTCAAACTCCTGGCCTTCCAAACCTGGGATGGCTGCTGCTTTGTCTTTGCTTAAATCATATCTGTACTTCAATGCCCAACTCAAAAACTGCTGTCTTTGTGAAATCTATATTCATCTCTGTAGACAGAGGTGATCTCTACCCCCTTGGCCTCCCTGTAACATTTTGTTTTCTTCGCATAGTAATCAGTTTTGTACCTTCCTTGTCTCTCCATAAGGAACTGTGATTCATGCATCTTGGTGTCTTCTAATAAAATGCTTTGTTCAGTGTAGGTAGTCAACAAAATTTTGTTTAAAGAATAATAATCAGAATAATAGAACCAGGCCAAAGTTTATCCCATTAGAATGTAAAAGTTTCTTAAGTCGTTTGGAATGTAATTGGCTTTTAATTGTATGTTGATAAGCATTACAATGTTTCATTTTTATTGGGTTAAAATACAACTGGCTATGTAACATTCAGATAGACATCAAACTCCTCCTTTTTTCTCTCTTGAAATTTTACATGAGTATCCTTCATTTCGACTTTTTTTTTTTTAAACGAAGCATTGCATTGGGGAAAACATAGACTTTAATTGCTTCCTAACTTCCATTAACTAGTACAAATTATTTTAAATAAAGAACATGAGCTGAATAAATTATGTAGAAAAAAATCTGTCTTTAGTAATGTAGTTATGATTATTTCATCTTTGGTTAAGTGTATTAGTCAAGTCAGCCAAAGAGGTGCTGATGCAAAGAGCCAGAAATCTGTTGGTTTTTATAAAGAGTATTTATTTGGGGTAAAAGCTCACAGTTACAAGGCCCTAAAGAGTCTAACTCAATGTACCATAAGAGGTACTTTCTCACCCAAGTCAGTTGCCATGTGTTGAAGGAAGATGGCAGGCCTGGCCCCTCCTTCCTTCTTCCTCTTAAGGCCCGTGGGCCCAGCTTCTTCTGATCTCAGCTGTAGGCTGGCATAGGGTTTGTTTCTTTCTGTCGTCTCTCCCTGGGGCTCCAGGATCAAAGCTCTCGCCTCTGCCGTGTCTGTGGAGCTCTCTTTCTTCCTGTGCCTTCTTCTGTGTGTCTTCTTGAGTGAGTGTCTGTTTCTATCAGCCCACCAAGGGGGCAGGGACTCAACCCTAAGTCACACCCTACTGATGTCGTCGAATCAAAGCCCTAATCTTGATTTAATCAAGTAAACGTAAAACCTTTGAATTTAATACCATCAAAGGCTGTTATGCCCAGAGGAATAGACCAGTTTACAAACATAATCAATATCTTTTTTTTGGAATTCATAAATAATATCAAACTGCTACAGGCAAGTTACCAGGTTTTTATTTGGCAGTTGCAGTCATTATTATTGTTTGTGACGGTAGAAAAGCACGCCTAGCTTTTTGTACATACCCCTTATTGCAATTGGATTTTTAAAGGAACCTGATATTAATATTACAGGATGGAAATATATATTTTTTATTGTCTGTCACTTCTTTTATAGAAGGATCCTGCTTATTTCTATGGATATGTATATTTCCGACAAGTTCGAGATAAAACTCTAAAAAGAGGATACTTCCAGAAGGTAACTTTCAGATATACTAATAGAAAAAGTATTTTTCATGTTGTGTTAGAAAAATAGAAACTATTAAATCTAAAGTCTTTTATATTTTATCTTTAAAAATGCTAGTTTATATTTTATCTTTGTTTTTAAAATTATAGTCATCTGTCTCTAGATATTTAACTGCTGTTGAATTTTGCCATTCCGCTATCTTTTTGTTAGATTCCTGATGATGTTACAGTTACTGCAGGAACTCTTGTCAAAAAACCAGAAGGGTCTGCCTAATTTTGATATTTTAGAACAAGGGAAAGAATAAAAAGGTTGTAATGTTGTTACAATGAAAAAAAGCTCACAATATCTTTTTTTGAAGAGCCAGTAAATAAGCTTTAGCAACATTCTTAGCCATTAATTATTGTTTCCACTCCAAATGTATAGTCTTTTTTTTTTTT
>JAQZBX010102986.1:0-11096 GCA_029593785.1 Cabassous unicinctus | reverse complement strand
TTTTTTTTTTGGTAAAGTGAAGCAAGCAGAAGGAGTAGGCAGAGAGGACTGTAGACAAACTCATGATACCTTCAAGTCTTCTTTCTCACTGGGTACAGCTTAGCCTTCACCTTAGCTGGCTCAGCCAGGCACATGGACAGGTAATTTGCGCAGGTGAAATAGCAGCTGAATTTTTGGGGTTGGTGGAACCCCTTTCAAAGCACGTCCCCTGACTCACAGCCTGATCCCAGCTGTGACTGCTCTGCTTACCCTTTCCCTTGTTGACAAACAAACTGAGTTTTCTGCAACCTAATGTCTTGACATGGGCAGGACATTCACTGATTCGAGCCTTCATTGGTGTCTACGTTATGCCAGAAACTGTTCTAGATAGCAGGGAAAGAGCAGTGACTACATCTGACAATTCCTGGCCTCATGAAGACTACATTATTTAAGGAGATTTATTTAAGCAGTTAGCAAGGCTTTGCAGAAATGGGGTGGTACAGGAGGAGGTCAGGAAAAAGCAAGCCTTGCTGCATGGGGAGAGGCCTGGAGGGAGATGGCTGGAGATGGGGGAAGGGAGTGTGTGGGGGGGTGCAGCATCCCTAGAACACCCAGAAAGGGAAGGTGGGGCTGATGTGTATGACAAATTGTTTCCAAAGTCACACTTTTGTTCTGGGGCCATTCAGTCTGGCCAGAAACAATTCAGTGTCTTTAAACTCTAAGGAAGAAAAACATTCCTTTATTGAAATACACAAGACTGTATGTGCCCTGAGGGCAGGACCTAGGTCTGATTGAATCATAGCCCTGCACAGAATGAGTATGTAATAAACATTTACTGAATGAACTGCTGAATAGCAAAGGCTCAAGTACTGCCCCTTCATGCATATTTCCATTTTCTCAATCACGTCTAATGGCATCTATAGGAGGGAAGCATAACTGTCCCTATTTTTTTTTTTTTATAAGAAACTTGGGACCCAGAGCTGTTAAGATCATAAATAGCAGAATCAGGATTTGAAGTCAGGATTGTGCTTTTCCAAAAGTCAGTCCTCCTTCTACTTGTCCCAGTTCTTCATTCTGCTCTACTCTGTCTTCTCACCCCAGGGTGCTAGACTTTGATACTGTAAGAAAGCATCTTGACTCTGAAAACCCTGTGAATCCTGAGCCATCTGCTTTCCTCCTTGGTTTTGACAGATGTCCACACACAGTATGTATAGGAGTGTGTGTTGGGGTGGAGGCAACTTCAGTGGAAACGTCCTTCAGCTGCCCTGCAATAAAGAATAACAAAGTTAAGAATAAAAGAATAAAGGTTCCTCCAAGGTGGAAGGGGGAGGAAATACTGGGGATCAAATGCTAACCTATATGGAAAGTGTCCATTTTCAGAAGCTAGCATGCCTTAGGCTCTATCAAATCAGATAGGCCAGGAGCATGATATAAGAATATTGTATCCCTGGGCAGGGACGGGGCAGGACCCTAAACTGACCATCTTCCCTAGGGTCATTGCTAAGACCTTCCTGGGGGATGGGTAGTCTAGGGCTCCCTCCTTTGCTCCGTGGATGCTTTTATTTACTTTATTTACTCTCATAACTTCACTCACTACACACACACACACACACACTGATGAGTCCCAAATATTTATCTCTTCCCTAAAACTGTCTCCTAGAACTGCTCTCCACTATCACAAGCCTCCTAAAAGCCCTGTCTACTGAGAAGCCATACTGGGACTTTTACACTGACCCTCTTGTGGGCCTCCTTTCTCCTTTTGAGTTGGCTCAATGAGTGGCATTGCTATCTTCTCCCAGGGCCAAGAGAAAATCATGGGCTCCTCCTGCTCTCTCAAACCTCGTATCCTATATAGCACTTGGGCCTATCAATTTCTGTCTCTTAAATACGTCCTGAATCCACACCCACTGACACCACTCTGGTCCATGCATCACCGTCTCTTGCCAGAGCTTCTGCAGAGGTTTCCTCGCTGGCCTCATTGCCCTTCATGCCCCTACTTCTGTTTATTTTTCATGTTTTGCCAAACTGGCCTTTCTAAACCATAAATCTGATCATTCCACTCTATTTATTAAAGCCCTTCAACATTTGCCCACTTGCCAGAGGGTTAAGTCCAAGCTTCATAAACAGGTCACAAATCAGGCCCTGTTAACACTTGATACCTCACCTCTTGCCCCAAACTTTTCTACTCTGGCCTAACTGCAACTTTCAGTCAACCAGAGCACAACAGGACAGACCATGTTCCCAAATGTGTCCCACTTTTCCCACCCGCAGACCATGGCACATGTCATCCCCTCTGCCTGATCATTTCCCCTTTCCATTTCCTCACCTTCTCCTTGTCTTCCTCCCCAACCCTTTTGCAAGGATAATTCCTCCTTACTCTTTAGTTTTCCTTCAATCCACCTGCATTTACCAGTCAAATATTTAATGAGGACCTACCAAACACAGTTGCTGAGGACTTGGCAGTGAACAAAATAGACAAAAGTCCCTACTCTCCTGGATTTAAAATTTAGTAGGGCTAGATAAATGATAAGATAAATAGGTAAATAATTACACATGGCAGGTGGTAAGTGCCAAAGAGAAAAAAAAAAAAAGACAACAGGAAAGGGTATAAGGAGTGGAAGCTTTGCGATCTACATAGACTGGCAGGGAAGGCATCACTGGGTGATATTTGTGCAAAGATCTGGAGAAGATGAGGGGACAAGCCACTGTGGTGTCTTGGGAGAGTGTCTAGGTAGAGGGAGCAGCATGTGCATAGGCTCTGAGTCTAGAGGGTAGCTTGCATGTTGAGAATCAGAAAACAGGCCAGTGTGCTGGAGAAGAGTAAACAAGAGGGACAATATGGAAAATGTGATCTAGAGGAATTGGAGACATTGAGGTGGGTGGGGAGGGGGCAGAGTTCGATGGCATCTTTCTGACGAACATCCCTCTCGAGGTTAAATAGCCGCATCACACCCATCTTGATGGACTGCCATCGTTTGCCTGTTGTTTTTTTCTTCAGTCTCTGTACCTCCATTCAGACCATGAGATCTGTGAGGGCCGGGGGCTGTGGAGTCTGTATTATTCTCTGCTCTGGGCTCAGATCCTTTTGCAGTGAGTGGCATGGAGCAGTAGGTGCTGAATGAAAGAACAAACGGGGGAACAGATAAAGGAAAGAATGAATCTCAAGTAATCCTCATAATTACCCTTTGATACACCCAGGATGCTCACTACATGCCTCTCTTTATACAAAAGCTCCACAGCTCTCTGTTGCTCTGGGAAAAGGCCTTTTCTTACATTGAATTCATGCTTTGCCAATTTATGAGAACTTCCACCTCCATGGATGGGAAATTACAGTGCCTCCATGGCACTTGTTAAAGAGGCTTGTTCACGCTGTTGGCAAAATCAACAGACCAGTGACAACCCAGGCAAATACTCATGATTCCAACCATTTCAGATGGGAACCATGGGCCTGAAAATGCAGATCTTCCAGCCAGAGTCCACAGATCCCAGTTTACCTTCCCAAACCCAGTTTCAAGCATATAGTTCATGTGCTAGGAAATAAGGTAGCCAACATTTTCCATCTTTTGGAGTGTCCTTGGAAGCACTGAGCTTAGATGGTTCTTTGTGATCTGTCTGCTGGGGAGCTGCATTGCCCAGTTCTTGACGCCATTATAATGTCTGTGTGTCATTCCCAGTGTGACAGCTGCTGTGTCTTGCTGCCCCTATTCTATGTGAACCTACTAGGTGCTGATCCCATGGAACTAGTCAGAATACATATCGAGAAGGTTAAGAGGTCCTGGGCAGGTAATATTTTTTAACAGGCTTTTCATATCTACCAGGGTAACTCTGAGAACAAAGCTTGAGTCATCAGGTTCCTGAGACACGAGCTTCTCATTCAAGCTTTGCCTGCCATGTCCTCTCATCTGCATTTTGAGTGATATTGTGAGACTGCTGATGGGAAATGTGAAATTAATCAACAATGAGTATGAAAGAAAAAAAACAACTCTGTTAGCCTAAAGTTTTGTACACTTTACTATTTTTAAATAGTGAAGGAGGAGAAACTCTGCATGCTCTGCTTTGCTCATTTTAGTATAGAATTCTTGTTCATTGTACATAGCTGAATGAAGTGGGCTGGGAAGCAATGAAGACTGGGCCAACTCCATGCTCCTGTCTTACCCGCTCATTGACCAGAAATGGAAACTCTTGGGAGGTGAAAAAGAATTTGGAGACCCTCCAATGAGCCCCTTTCATTTTACATACATGGAAACTGGTAGAGAGGGCAGAGATTGAACTAGAGTCCACAACTTAAAACTGAATGGCAAAAATAGTGATTTTTTTTTTTTTAATTTACTTCTTTGCTTAGCTTGAGCTACCTATCCTGGGCCCACAGCGTCTTCCTCACCCTTTTTTCCAGATACTTGGGCTGGACGCTTTTTTAGAGAAAGCAAACAGGTAAAGAACAGGGCCGTGGTGAGCCCAGAGTTAGCCTGTCTTGTCAGGCTGCCTGGATTCTCAAATCCTGGACCTGCCACTTGTCAGTTCTGTGAGCCAGACCAAGTGTCTTAAAATCTGCAAACCTCAGTTAGCGCTTCTGTAAAATGGGCAAATTAGTGGCACCTCCAGGAGAGGGTTGTTAATGAAAACTGAAGGAAACAGTGCATGGAAAGCACTTAGCAGTTCCTGGCGCATAGTGAGTGCTCAGTAAAATTAGCCATTATGGCCCCTTTGAGAAAAGAGGCTGTTGGGGTGATGTCATTACCTGGCACTAAATTTCACTTTGGTAGGTAGTAGCATTTCTCCCTCAACTGCGTGGCCTCAATTTATGCAGCAGGGTTTTCTTATATTCTTCCTGACTCTTGCAGTCTAATATCTTTTCAGTTTCAATTTGCATCCGGCCAGAGTGTATCCTTGCCCATCTTTATTTCATCGCCCAGGTTTTAAATGCATAAGCTACTAAAACTATTAAGGAACCAGGGATTTTACATAATAAGACACAAGACAACACAATAGGCTGGAATACAGAACAGGAAGAGCCTCTGTCCCTCCAAAGGTTGGAGCCAGGGTTGCATTTGCTAGCAAGAACTTCAGTGCTCTCTGTGTGGGTCTTAAGCTGTTTGAAATGGATTAGAGAGTGAATGCGAAGCCAAAATCAGTCCCATTTAAAACAGAGGGAGAGAAAGGTAATAGGCTCTGGGAAGACCTGCTTTCTAGCTTTCTCCGTCGCCCCTCCCAAGCTTCGTGCCAAAAGCAAGTTAGCGAAAGGGTCAGGTCTGCTAAAGAGAATCAAGTCTGAAAGCAATTTCATCTCCTGAGGAAGTCCAGGGGAAGCCAATTCCCCAACCCAGATTTCAGCTTTTCATTTGAAAGCAGAGACAGAGAAGGAAAAAGGAATCTGTGGTGGGAGATTAAGAAAGAACATGGAACTCGGAGGCAGGGGACTTGAGTTCTAGTATATCAGAGGATGCTAAATATCTGCCTGACTGTGGATACATCCCAGCCTTGCCTGGACTTATATCTGTGGCTTTGTTTGAAAAGCATATAGGAAAACACATCGGGCTTGGAATTAGGAAAACCAGGTTCTTAGCCTGTTTAGCTGCATGATCTGTCGATTCATGACATTACTACCTGAAGTTTGCTAAGTTTAGACTAGATATCTTTCTGTTTCTTTCTAGCACTATCATTCTAGGATTTGGACTCTCTGCCTGCCTACCTGAGGACCAGAGCACCCTGAAAACAAATGGAGGCTCCTGTGATTACTAAAAGGTTTCTTGTCACATGTCTACCTGTAAAGGTTGTTTCTTGCCCCATGTTGCCAACACCTGATTCTGTGCCAGACCATCGCTGAGGCCCAGGGATGTCCAAGCCAGCATCCTTACTTGGCAAGACAGACCCACTCTTTGTGCTTCAGGACCTCAGCCCACTTTGGGATGAGTGGCATGGATATGAAAGAAAGGAGCTGGCAGCTCTCAGGGTGGCTGAGGGAGCCAAAGGTCTGGAGCTGAAGCGATAGCAAGTTGCTACATTCCAGGTCCTTTGTAGAGGGAAGGCAGAACATGAGGCCAGGGCATCTTCTCCAGGACCTTGGGAAGTCTGTAGGAGCTATTCATCTGCTGGACCCAGAAGCCTCTGGCTGGAGCAGGGAGGAGAAGAGACCTTCTTCTGCTTCTGGAAGAAATCTGTGTTATCATCTTCTCTGCTGAGTGAGACCTTTCATAGCGCTATTTCACTGGGAGGTTGTAGGGCTTTGGGGCTGGTTCTGTTCCTGGGGTCAAGAAGCCCCTGCTACTGTTGAATCTTTAAAGACATTGGCCAGGCTGCATTTGTATTAGCTGCAATAATTACAATACAATTTGCAAACTTAGAGAGGAGGCTAATTTATACTGTGGATGCCATCCATGCTGGGTGAGCCTCCGAAGCTCCAATTACAAGACAAATTTCCTTATGCACTGACTGCCAGAAAATGCCCTTGTTGTTATTCCGACAACAGACGCTAACTCGTTACTCTTCCTTTTTAGAATGAAGAAGGAAGAGAGAAATAAAAACCAATCGTCCCCTCCTGTTAATAACCTGTGTTGATTCTTCTTCTAAGACTGAAAATGCCTAGTGAGTCAGGATCTAAGCCCTGCACAGGCTAATGACATTAGGTCTGACTTAAGTGGCTATTCTTGGCTCTGCAAAGAAAAGACTGGAAAGAAAATGAACTGGAACTGCAGCAAGTGACACTAAGATTAGACCAGAAGAAAGACTTCCCTGCTTAGTATAAACTTGAGACATTAAGAAAAATCATTCCCTGGTGAGGTTCTAGGAAGTAAATTGAGGTCTGTAGAGTGTTATGGCTAAGAGTGTAGGTGCCAAAGTCAAATAATCTGGGTACAATGTCTGCTTGGTCTCTTCCTAAACTGTATGAAGTTTGGCAAATTACTTAGCCTAAGTTTCAACCAATTAATCTACAAAATGGAGATCTAACACTACCAAGGTCGTAGATATGAAAATTAAATGAGATATTGCATCTAAAATGGCTAGCTCATAGTAAACACTCAGGGGGGGTCATCGTGGAGTTTATTAGAGGTATCCTATCAGGTGGAAAGGATGTAGAATGGCTGTTCTATGGAAGTGGCCTCTGGCATGCAATTAAAACCCTAATCCCCCATCCATAGAAGTTCTGGCATCTCTAGATTTTAGAGCCACTAGAATCACCCAATAAGTGGGTCTCTGGAAAAAACAAAACAAAACTGATCTCTGGGATTGGACTGGCCTGGATTTTAATCTCAGCTCAGAGAAGTGCTATAATCCTTCAGAGCATCAGATTCCTCCTCAGCAGCTTTGGAATCAGATCTCCCTCCTAATACTACACTGGGAGGCTAAAATGAGAGGGTTGCATGAAGCATTTAGCATAGCGCTTGACCCTCTTACACACTCTACAACTCCTAGTCCTCCCTCATCGCCTTCAAAAAGTTATGAACGCTAACCAGATGGTTTTTCTAGAAGTCTTGATTTCCAGGGCGGGAAGACATATGAAAGGACCTTGTAAAGTATGAGACTCTGAACCATTTAAAAAGATCCTAATTGTTACTTACTGAGAGTGGGGCTGAGAGGGCAGTAGGCAGCCTCTGAGGATGGGATTCTGCCATGGAAATAGAGGGGAATAAGGTTTGATAATAAATGGGGGGCTAAGCATTTATAAAATGGGGAGTTGCTGACTCCCCTTCTAGGACTGTATCAGGCACTTTATGCCTGTGTATCATGTGTATCATGTGTATCATGGTATTGAGGAGACAGTCCTAGACTGTGATTTTCTAGAACTGTAATTTACAAATCACATGACTTCTTGTCAATAAACTGTAAGCCCCTTGAAGGCTCAGCCCATGTTTTACAAATATTGGCTTTTCTCACAGCTCCTGGCACAATGTATCAGCAGAACATGAGAGGTTTGGTGAATAGGTGGGTGTGTGGTTATAATCTTTTATTCATTAATCCAACAATTATTTATTGAGTTATCTGCTATGTGCCAGGCACAGTTATAGACACTAGGGATAAAGCAGTTAATAAAATATACAAAGTCCCTTTTGCTGACATATTATTCACACTCTAAGAGGGGCAGGTCACATTTAATATGCCAGATGGAGATAATTACTATAGACATTAAAAATAAAGTTGTGTTGTGTGTATGCTATTTTGGAGGAAGAGTCTCTGATCAAGGGAGCAGCGGCATGAGTGAGGGACACCTAGGTATCTGCACAACGAGTGATCTCGACAGAGAAAACAGCTAAAACAAATAACTTGAGGCAGGAATAACTTACCAAATATTTCAAACAATGAAGCCAGTGTAATCTCAGCTTTTAAAAGGATCATTCAGGTACTAGGTAGAAAATAGACTGGTGGGAGGGGGCAAAGGTGGATGCGTGGAAAGTAGTAGAAGGCTATTGCAATCATTCAGACCAGAAATGATAGTGGCTGGGTCTACAATGGTAGCAGGGGACATGGTGGGAACAGGTGAGTTTCTGAATATATAGCTACTTCAAAGGTAGAGCTGACAGGATTTGCTGATAGAATGAAATGAATGGAGCCAAGGATGACAATAAAGTTTTTGGACCAAGCAACTGGAAAAATTGAGTTGCAATATTCAGAGATTCAGAAGATTGCAAGGGAATCAAAATAGGGAGGAAAGCTCCAGAGCTCAGTTTTGCAATGAATATTCAATGTCAAATAGGCAGTTGAATATATGAATTTGGATTCAAATAAGAGAGTTGAACTGGAGTTAAAAATGGACTCAGTCACAGTATAGGAAGTATTTAAAGCTATAAGATTAGAAGAGTTCACCAAAGTAGTAAGTATAGACAGAGAGGGGAAGGTGTTGGGGAATAAGCCTCTGGGATCTGTAAAGTTTAGAGGATATGAGGCGGGCGATGAGCAAAGGAAACTGAAAAGAGAAGTAGGAGGAAACCATGATAGGGCAGGGTCCTGGAGGCAAGGGAGAAAATATTTCCAGGGAGAGTGAGTGAGCAGCTGTGGTCAAATGCTGTTGAGAGTTCATGTAGGAAGAATTAAACATTGGATTTGGCAATATGGAGGTCACTGGTGATCTTGAAAAGAGCAGTTTGATGGGGGTAGTGAGAATGAAAGACTTATTGGAATGGGTTAAAAAAAGGAGGAAGATTCAGTGTGAAGTCCAAGATTATAGCTAACTTTTCTGTAACGGAGCGTAAAGAAAAGGGGCGGTAGCTGAAGCAGGACATGGTGTGAAGGGAGGTGTGTATGCTTGTGTGTCCTTAAGATGAAAGATTTACAGAGTATTTGCATGCTGATGAAAATGATCCGAGAGAGAGGAAAATTGATACAGGGGAGAGAAATTTGTTGGGATGAATATCAAAGGTAAGTTCATGAAGGGGAGAAACCGGTTACATCAAGGTTAACAAATTAGTTCATCTGGCTTTTTGTAATTAATGCAGCAATGGAAATAAGAGTGAGGGGGAAAAGGAGTTTGGCTTTAGACATTTTGTGCTTGAGATGTCTATGGAAACATCTTTTTGGAGATGATTAACAGGTATTTAGAAATAAGGTCTGAAGCTTGGTGGAGAGAGCGGGGTTGGCCTTCTGTCAGGGAGTTACAAGTGGTGAAGTGGGGAAATCCTGGAAATGGGCCAGATCACCCATAGAAAGAGTGTGAAAAGAGGGGCGTGCCAACCACAGAACACTGGGGGAACGCAACTCTTATGGAGTGAAAAGATATTAAATGGAGGGAAGACACTGTTAAAAGTGGTCAGTGAGTTAGGATATGACCTGTCAGAGCTACTTGTGAATACCTTCTGGATTTCCCTCATCAATTGTCAACATGAGCTTGGCATGACTATCATGTCCCATTATCATTGATGATAGTGGTTCCCAATGGTGAACACTGTAGATAATTTTGAGAACTCTTGTGGTCCTGAGCAATTTCTCTTTTAGCATGTGCATTCCACTGACTGCTGCATGAATTCCAGAGTGATGCCCTTCCATGGTCATCGCGGCCCCCATCCATGTAACTAAGAGGCAGTGAAGTGCAAGATAAAAGTGCTTTCTGCTAAGCAGGTAGGATACAGCTGTTAGCCAAGAGGGGAAAGATTGGATCTTGTTAGTTTCCTTGATTCACTAAAAAGCATTTAATCACTTAAATGTTTTTTGATGATGAGTTGGGGGTGATTTTTATCATTTAAGCCAACTCTCATCGGTCTGTGATGCATCCTGAATTTGATAATTGAGAAGAAAGCAGGGACATAGACTTTTTTGTTTAGTTCGTTTTGCTTTATTTATCTACTTAAATGATCCATTTCTGTTCTTAAAATGACCTCAATTCACCAGGAAACTTCAAACCCCCCAAGTTCGTGCAGGCACTGTGGTGTTGGCACAAACTGAGTCATCCCCATCCAGAGCACCAGTAATTACCGTGGGGACGGAGGCAGGCTTTGCCCTGCTCTTCCCAGAGCTCACAGAGAGCTAGAGGTCAAACCCAGTGATCAAGAAAGCCCTGCAGAAAACGGGCAGGGAAGAGCAAGTGTATGTGGAGTCTCGTGTGTGCGCGTGTTATTTGTCAGATTTACGACCGCTAGTAGCACTTATCAAAAGTGACGTTTATTGGGTGTGAAATGTTCTCATTTGTTAGATAACACAAGCTGTTTAGTATTAAAGCAACTTTCACACAGCACAGTCTCTTTTGTCATTAGGGACCTCCTAGGATTAATTACTGAGATCTATGCCCCCGACGTTCAGATGCCTCCTGGAACCATAAACCTATAAATCATACATGAGCTGATTGCCAAGAAATTCTCCTCAAAGCCATGATCTCTCTGTGACTCGGACGAGGACAAGTCAAGTGAACAGTCGGTAGCTCACAGATGAGCACTCCCTTGAGACCTGAGTTCCTAGTCTGAAATGCTAAGACTGTCCCTGCTTCCTTCAGGCACGAAGTGACTATAACAATGCCTTGTGTTTTCACACAAATTTTTAGCCTTGCAAAGGATTTTGTCCACAAAGAGGCTTCTTTTGGTACTTTTTGCATTGCTAGTACCTGGGAAGTATCTGGCACATAGTAGGTTCTCAATACATGTTGTTGTATGCATGAAGCCACCAGGGAGGACAGGGATTTACTTGGCTCTAAGAGG
>JAQZBX010102985.1:0-11100 GCA_029593785.1 Cabassous unicinctus | reverse complement strand
TATCTTTTAAAAATTTTTTAAAAATTATTAAAAATTAAAAAATAGTGATGCTTACATTCTTCAATTGTTATTTTCCAGATATCCTTTAGTTCTTTCTCTCTATTTTCCTTCATCTCCTTGAGCATATTGAAGATCATTTTTAAAGGCTTTGTCTGGTCTGTCCACAGTCTATTCTTATTCATTGAAGTTTTCTAGATTTTATCTCTTCTTGGAGGGGCCACCATTTCCTGTTTCTTTGTTTGTCTTGTAATCTTTTGTGGTATATTGTACATTTTGATATTTCACAATGTTAACTCTGGAATTTATTCCTTGAATTATCTGTTTCTTGAGTTTTAATCAGCTGGTCAAATAACAGAGATTTTCTTGAATATCAGGAGCTAACAAAACCAAGCAAACATAAGTAAAAATCACCTTTCACCATCTTGGCAAATTGGCTTTGCATTGGCCAATGGTCTCTGTGAGAGTTCAGCCCTCCAATTCAGGAGGTCAACCCAAGGTGAATGCAAAGTGCGGGGTCCTCCCTGTCTTTTATGGGCCTGTGCCTTGTCTTGGCATTGTGCTTACTACTGGCCTTAGGAGTTCCCCTGTTTACAGGATTTTTAATGCCCCTTCTCCTCAGGAAACAGACCTTCTCCCTCTCGCAGGTGTTTCACTAAAGGACTTATTATAGGAAAGCCTTTGCCCTAGGCTGCCTGGCTCAATTGTTTCTTACACTGCTTTCATTGTTTGAAGCTGCTTTTGCCTGGATGGCAAATTCATGAGTGTGGGGGCACACCAGAAAAGAGATTCTAAGTCATTTTTTTTCAAATCAATTTTATTGATACATATTAATAAAACATAAATCCACCCAACGTGTGCAATCATATAGTTGTGCATTCAACACTTCAATCACTTTTAGAGCATTTTCATTATTCCAGTAATAATAATAAACAAATAACAAACAAATAAAGAAAAACTCATCACTTCTCAATCTCTCTATGCTTCCTCTGCAATTCTGTTTCTGACTCTCTAGTTTATTTGTATTTATATTTTGTAAAAGCAGTCATATATGCAATATCTCTCATAATGGTATTTTTTTAAATATTTTAAAAGATGCTTAGATTACATAAATGTTACACAAAAATTACAGGGATTTCCATGTTCCCCACCTCCCACACCTCCCACAACCTCCCACATAAACATCCTTCATTAGTGTGGCACATCACCTGCAATGGATATACACATCCTGGGGCTTTGCCACTAAGCATGGACCATAGTTCACATAGACCACACTCTCTCCCACACAGTTCTGCATGTTATATGCTAATGTAAAATGGCCTATATCTGTCATTGCAATGTCACTCAGGATAATTCCCAAGTCCTGAAAAAGCCCCTGTATTACAATTGCTTTTCCCTTCCCTGCCCCAAAAGCGTCCAGTGGCCACTGGCTCCACCTCCCTGCTGTAATTTCTTCCATTGCTTGAGTCACAATATGTCTACAACAGAATACCAGTAAGTCCACTCTAGTCCATAGCTCTTGGATATCACCCCACACAGAGGGGCTGCTAAGGGCTCTGGAGACACCCAGGTCCTATATAAGGAGGAATAGCTCCAGAGATTGATGCCTTATCAGTGGGCTAAGTCAGTCTTTACCAGCCTGAACAAAGCCAGGGACTCACAAAGGGAGCACCTACCAGTTCTAAACTGCTTTGTCAGGGGGATGAAGGGGAGGGCAGAAAGGGCACCAGAAGCTTTTTCTACAGCTCCCCAAAGCTGTGCTTAGTTCACTTGGCCACTCCACAGCCAATGCAGCCCTTCCATTGTCCTCTGCTGCTTTGAGGAAGCATACGGTCTTTAAGTGTCCTCCACTGCCTTTGTCAGGGGCATTTTGGAACAAAGGCCACTCTCCAAGCCTGACCCCTGTGATGTGAAATAGCTAGTCAAAAGCAATGTTCAGTAATCAGCCCAGCCACCCCCACCCAGCCACCCCTAGATATTGGGGAAGTGGATTTTTATGTCCCTCTCTGGTACTAGCAAGCTAGGCCAGGGGCTGTACCCCACTGCTGTCTGCCACCAGAGTGGGGGATGGGCACTGGTAACGGCTCTGTGGAGAAAGTAATTTACTGATATTACTGTAATTTACCAGCCTCTTCTTCCCACTTTTCCCTGGATGCTGTACAGTGTTCCGCTGGGCTCCAGAATTTCAAAGTAGTTCATCAGACAGTTCCTGCCTGTTTAATAGTTGTTCTGGTGGAGGGGCTGATTTCTGGAGCTTCATACTCCACCATCTTCCCTCCTAGAAAGTCTTTTAAAATAAGGAAATGACATTTTGAATAACACATGGTTTTTTGCAGTTTATAATGCCAAACAATCAGCTTCTGCTTTCCCATTAGAAATTGATGATGGTGCTGGTTCCTATCCAGCTCTGTGGAAATTGGTAATCTTGCAACAAATAAAACTATTTTTATTTCACTTGTTTTCCTTGTACTATCATTATAAGTCCAAAATTTTAATGAATTATAAACTTCTGGCTCTCAAAGGGACCTCAGAGACCATCTATTACATCACCCTTCCTTTTATAGATGAGGAAATTGGGGCCCAGAGAAGGCAGTTGATCTGCTGAAAATCACAGAGTAAGAAGGACAGGTCCAGGATTGGCAGGCACCCAGTCCTTTTCTCCCAGCCTCTCATTCTTTCCTTCAATCTACTCACCCATCTTATGAAATGACCCTTTTTCCCTAAAGCAGCAGGTCCCAATGTACCAAAGTTTCTCTCAGTTCCTGTGTGGGGTTTGAAGGGCAAAGCCTCAAAGCATGCCTTCCTGGGTTAATGCCTGAAGAGCCTGGGTGGGAAGGAATGCTAGGAAAACCATGGAAGTCCATGCTTGTGACATTTACTAGTAGAAAAAAGTTATGTTATTGCCTCTAAGCATAAATTCAAGGTATTAATACATAAACTCTTTAGAAATAAGGTAACATTTAATTGTTTTAAGCTTTCATCAGTGACCTTCTCTTCTCAAAACAGTCCTGAGAAATTGGCAGCTGCAGGTAGATATTAAAGTTGTTTTAAATGCAACTCTCCTCCCTAGTATATCAGAGCAACTTCCCTGATCAATTGATTCCCTTTCAAGGTTATAAATGACTCTCAGGAAACATCTTCATGGAAGGCTGAACCCAGGGGACATCTAGGTGAAGAATGGATGATGCCAAAGGGCTCAGTTGCTGTTTCCATCTGTCTCAGGAGCTGAGTTTCCTCCCTGACCACTTTCTGCCCTTGAGTGAAGACAGATTAGCATTTGTTGGAAGACGCTTTCTTCCTTAGGACTTCCTTTGCTCTTGCTGGCTCTTCAGGTAGGCACTGTGTGGAGAGCAAGTACTTCTATGTCATTGTGAACTAGCAATTGCGCACATCACAATTTTTCCAACACCATATTGTGACATAGGGTTAATTATCTCATACATTGTGGTTGAAATCAAAGCATTTCATGTCTAGATCTAAGAATAGACTACTATCCACAGATAGTGCTACATTTGTAGCTACCATTTGGAGCTACAAATGGTAGTGTGTGGAGGAACAAAACAAATACAAAAAAAGCAGCAAATAAAAAACACATGCAAATCTTCTTCTATTTCATTCAAAGAGCCTCATAAAAGAGTATATAGCTCTTTTATGTCCTTTTATGTTTTTAAGGCCTTCCAGAAGGCAGAGTCCAGTCCTTTGAACCTTGATAATCTGAGCCAAAACTACCCATCAGTCACTGACTTAGCAAACAGTAATTAAGTACCTACTATATGCAATGATCTGTGCTTTGCACCAAGATACTATGGCACAGGAGCTGGGGGACAAAAAGGACAAATTGGACAAATTGGAGACAATGTGTAATCAGTGAATTTTAAATCTGAAACCCAGTTCATTGACTTTCATTTGTAACCTGCACCAAGTTTGGATAAACCTAGCAACCAATTAAAACTTCAAGAATTGCCTTCAGGCTTATATGACATACATATCCAAATCCATTCCAAAGAACCTCACTCAGCCTCACTTAAATATCCACCAACATCCAAGCATCAATAACAACATTGAAAACACAGTCTCCTATTTATAATAGTTAATATTTTTCCGGGCTTATTGCAAATTATTTTCAAACCTGCTTTCACTTTTTCTTTATAATGAACGTACCATGTAACCAATACCTAAAGCAGCCATTGAGCTCAAGTCTATTGAATCATTTTCTGTGCAAATACAGCTGTCTCTGCCCCACTATCGACCTGCTTCCATTTGCCTGAATATGCCCATTATGTAGCAGCATACCCAGAAAGGATTGTTTTAAGAAACAGAAGATTTTTTCCATTTTTTTTTCTTTTTCTTTTTAATGAATTAACCTTGAGGGACAAAGCCAAGGCGGCTTCCTGATAAGTTTTAGCTTTTAAGTATTATCGGAGAAATAGCATTGAATCAACTGCCTGGAACATGGTCTATCTGCCTAAAGAGTTTAGAGGTTGGAAGCCATAGAAATGGTACTGGATTGGGAGTCATGCAGCTGGGGTTCTAACACTGGCTCTGCCACTAGACGGCTGTACAACTTGAAAAAATAGCTTAACCTCTCTGAGCCTCAGTTTCTCCTTTTCTAAAATAAAGGAGACAGGACAGAACTGAGGTTAGGAGGCAGCTTAACCACTTGCCAGTTTTGTGGATTTAAGAAAGTCACTTGATTTCTCTATGCCTCAGTTTCCTCCCCTGAAAAAGAATATAGTAGCAGTATCTACCCCATAGTATTTCTTTGAGGGTTAAATAAGAAAATCCATGTAAATGTTTAGTACAGTGTCTGGCACATAGCAATCAAGACATACAAATAATTCTTAGTATTCAACGTTGAATTAAATCGAAATGCCCCCTTCTGGCTCTAAGTTTCTGTAAACCCTTAAGATCACTAGATAATTTAATATCATTTTAAGTGAAAACTTTTCTTCATTTTCTGACTATTGTACTATTTATTAAATAGCCAGTGCATGTTAAACAATTACTACAAATTGGTTCATAAGAAAAGTCGTCAATAGTGGCCCTTTCTTTTAGTTCATAGAATTGTTTCTGAACAAATCTTCTCCCTGAACCCCAAAGAAAAAGGAAGCAAATATTTAATGCTTTATGTCTACAGACAAAATCCCAGAAGACAGAGACCACTGATTCTCACATCTCCTTGTGCTTTATCCCATATGAAATAAAAGGGAAAGGGATTTACAGTGTTTGTCAGGAATCCAAAGACTTTTCTCTGTAATCTTTGTAAATGTAAGATTGCAGAAATTCACTTTGAACTGTGGTTGTTTTTATCAGTATTCAGTGAATGATGTGTGGTTTCGGAGACATTCGTCTTCTTATACATGTGGAAGAAAAATCTGACTGAGGCAAGCCTATGGAACTTCCTAAAATAAAAATCATCAAACTCTTCGACTTAAACCCAGTATTACTATCTTAAAATGCTGATCCTTTGTGCGTGTGTGTATGTTCATGTGTGTGTATATACAATAGCTATACAATTTCTGAATTAAAATGGTTCTTATGTAGCCCTTTAATGTTCAATACGCAAAGAATATAAAATAGAACTATGAGAATTATATCTTAATCCAGGTACCTAATTAATAGTGCCTAATGAATATATGAGATAGGAGTCTCCTTCTTCTTCTGCACAGGGTTTTCATGACTTTTCCTTGTCAACAAAGTTGAAGCCAAAGTGGCCATATGAGATTATGGAAGAGCTTGATGTGGAAAGACAGGATCTGGAGCTAGTATCAGGAGATCTCATTTTGCCCACCTATGGGTATTATTTAATTTGTGACTCCTCAAAGAGCAATCTCTGTGATAATTGCCCTTTCATCTGTTGTTGAAGAACCTCTGGCTCATGCCAGAGTTCCCGAGGACAGAAGGGCCAGATTCAGCTTAGATACAGTTCAATTTCTTGGTTTTCACCTGACCTTGCTAGCACTATCACATCATTTACCAGTAAACTCTTGCAGAACTGACTGAAGCAATTATTTTGTATGTCCCTGTGCAGAGTTGCAAGGTGGGGAGTTAGTATCTCTTTAGACAGAATCTACATGTAACAAAATTGTTAAACGCTTTCTCTCTTTATCTCATTCACATCTTTTATTATATATACTGAGCTAGTGACTGTTCAGAAACTAATTGCTGGCCTTCCTGGAAGGAAGGTACTATATCAATGCTAAGGATCAATAGTAGCAGGGTATGGGATTTTTTCTTTTGGACTAAGGAAAATGTTCAAAAATTTACTGGGGCGATGTCTGCACAACTCTGTGATGAAAGTAAGAGCCACTGAGTGTACACTTTGGATAGATTGTACAAGGCATGGGACTGTATAACACATTGAACAATGTGGTAGAAGATGGACTGTGGTTAACAGTACAAATATGAGAGTGTTCTTTCATGAACCAAAACAAATGTGCAATATTAACAAATGGTGTTAATAATAACGGGTGTGTGGAAAAAATACACCAAGTGTAAGCTATGGAGCATAGTTAGTGGTAATAGTCTGATGATGTTCTCTCATAACCTGAAACAAATGTTCCACAACAATGTAAGGTGTTGGTGGAGGGGTGATGTATGGGAATTCTGCACATTATGCATGATTATTTTGTAAGCCCACAACTTCAATAATAAAAAATATATTTTAAAAAAAGATAATGTTGTCTTAATCCCTTAGCACCAGTTTGTTTATTGTTTCTTTTTTGAAATTATTTTGCTCACCCATGCTCACCATATTAAGCTTTATAATAAAGACAGTTCACCCTCTAGATATGAAAGAAAAAAATAGAATCTTCTTTTAAGCTCAGTAGGAACCCCAGAAATGTGAATTAGTGGTAGGAGGATGGGAAAGAAGACCTGGTGTGACATTAGCTTCTCAAGATAATAGTGTGCAAAGGCAGGAAATAATAACTCTACTGGACACGGATCAGAATGCATCTGGAGCACCATGTTCAAATATAAATATTCCATTTTAGGAGAGACACTGGGAAAATATACCAAGGAAGGTGGCTAGGATGAGGTGTGGTCTAGAAACCATGCCATACAAAAAAAGTTTATGTTCAGCCTGGAGAGAAGACCAATCTAATTCTGACTCTTACAATATTTGGCAATGGAAGAAGTAGTACACATGTTTTGTGTTACTCCAGATGAAAAATCTAGAAAACTAAGTGGAAATTATAAGAAGGAACATGTCAGATCAATAAGACAAACAAAACCTTATAAAAATGAAAGGTACCCAATAATAGAATACATTTACTCAGAAAATATAGACTTCGTCCTGGAGATGTTCAAGCTGGCTCAGCTTCTGGTAGTGATAATGAAGAAGGGATGCTTGTATGAGCGCAGGACTGGCATGGTAATCTCCAAAGCTATCCCTTTCATACTCAATTTATTCTATTATGCTGGTCAAAAACAAGGAAAATAAAATTGTATGCCTTCATTCATTCATCCATCCATTAATTGATTTAATAAACACTTATAGAGTGGCTACTATGTGCCAGGTATTATGTTAGGCACAAGAAATATAAGACACAGAAATATAAGGTAGGAGACTGAAATGTGAACAGATAATTACAGTATAGGATGATGTGTACAAAGAAATAAATATGTGAAAGTAACAGAAAGAGTAAGGAAGATGTTACAGAAAAGTGGAATCCAGGAAGATCTGACAGAGAAGAAAGTCATGCTTGAGTAGAACCTTAAGAGATGAACTGGAGTTTGCCTGAAACGCACGGTGGAGAAGGTGAGAAACCCATACTAAATGAGGGGAATGATACATTCAAAGACATGGAGATGTTACACTGTTCAGCGAGATTTTAAAATTGTAAATAATTCACCATTGCTGGAGCTTAAACTATATTGGGGGAGGGGGAGAGGAGATGGAATGAGGTAGAAAGTGTGGAATTGGGGCAAATCATGAAGGGCCACTCTAAGATGTTTGAACATTTGTGGATCATTAATGTGCCTTCCTTCTCTGTATGCCTTAGCTTTGCCTATACAATTCTTACATCTAAGATGGAAGCCATTCATAGCAAAACGAAATGAAAAATGGAGGTCAAATATTTTCTGCTGTAACAAAGTCAGCTTAATGTCTAGAGTCTCATTCCTTGACTTCTCTGCATCTGTTATCATTTTGATATGTATATAAAAAATCAAACATAAGACTTCTTCCATTTACCTTGAATTGAACATTATTATGTAACTTTCTCTAAGCTATTTTAAATGTCTGTGGACAGGAAATGAAATAGTATCTGTAGCTACTTCTTCATAGAAGGCCTGTCGCCCAGTTGATTTGATAGGTTGTTTGTAAGTTAAAAACAAATGGAATCATCTTAACAACAATAAAAGCACTTCAATATTTTAGCTATTTTTTGTTCTCATTTTTAAAGAAAAGCTCTTATCTGTCAAGTAGTGCAATTCAAATATGCTTTAATTTTTGTAAAACCCCCATAATCAGCCCTATTAATTAGATGGTCAGTCAGATTTGAGAAGAAGTTAGACTTATGGGAAAAATTTTAAACAGCCATGTTATTACTTTCAAGTATTGTACTTGAGAATCCTGTAAGTGCTTTACAAAATCACACATTCTTGTTTGAATGCAAATGCTGCTGTGACAAAAGTTCTTGAAAATAAACAGCAGGTTGGGTGCTGGGTTTTTAATATTCCTCTTTATTCATTTTACTCTGAATGCACACATGAAGTGTTCTGGATCAGAGAGAAATTATCATTATCCAGTTAAAAAGCAAATAATGATCATGGTTCCCCACACCCTGATTCTTACCCCTGGGGCGACATGATGAAAGCCAAGTCAAATAGCTTACACATACAAAGCCTGTATCATAAGTGAGAAACAGGGAAAAATGGATATCTGCTTTATATACAGGAGAGAGGGGAAGCTACCTCCCCCACTGTTCCTGAAAAGAGGAGTGAAACCTTGTTCTTCGGAGACAAAATGGAAATGATCCTGGGTTTTCACTCTAACCTTTTGGAGTAGAAATACTTCTCTCCGAAGGCTAGCTATGTCTCTGACTTTTATAACCTCAAGATTTCTTCAGATGATTCCCTGTCCTCATTTTCTCTTGAAATGAAATCATATACCTCTGGAGTTAAATAAATCTCTCTGGAGTTCTCTGACTATCTACAGTTGTAAATTAATTTCCCAAGGCTTACTCATAGCCCAGAATCCCAGGTATTTGGCAAAATTTATTTAGAAAGCCCCAAACTCTGCCGATACACAAGAATATTTTCTCTACAGTCCACTTGGCCTACAATATTAATGAGGTTAACATTTCCTTGTGTTAAGGCTGCATGCTTGCTTAACAAATCTTTTTCCCCACGCTCAGTAAAAGTATAAATGTCAGCACAGTATATTACCATCATAATAAATTCCAATATAACTCAATAAAAAATTCAACAGCTATTGATTGAGTGCCTACTGTGTACCAAGCCTAATTCTAATGAGGGATTTCATTAAAGGTAGACTTCACCCATAGTTGGCATTCTACTTTTGCTATTATACCTTCCCCTCCAATTAGAATGACTCTTCTCCAGTGAAATCGATTCTTATTCTATTTGCAATGCCAAAAGTCCTAAATACCCATGGAACCAATGCAGTCTAACAAGTTTGAACAATATTTGGAACATTATTCTTTGGGGACTATTAAATTCAATCATTTCTCTTTGTACTTTTCCATCTTTCCTTGTCACTCATAATCCTAACTGCTAGTCTTCAAGATATTTGCATATCTTCCTTCACTAAACACAAGCATATTAACTTGCATGCCAGAGTTATTCAATGACTTCTCATCTTTAGGGCAAGGAAAATTTTCCTTCAAAACATTTCCAAAAAGCAAACAGCTTTGTTTACCAATTTTTGAAGGCCTCTTTTATAACTAAATCTATGGAAGATTAAAAATATGTAGACTTTTAATAACTTGTTTCACTTTTAATAAAACATAGACAGTCAAAATCAAAGTGATCCCATTGGACTCACCCAGGACAACTAACAAGGAGGTGAGGATGGACAACCACCATACCAAGGAACTGAGAGACTCTACAACTGCAAGCAAGAGAGTCACATCCATCAGCCATATGGGATCAAAGCTCCTTCTCAGTTAGAGGTGGAGTGGGCAACACCATCCCAGAATCCTCAGGATTGGGGAATAAAATATGGACTAGAGTGGACTTACTGGTCTTCTACTATAGACTTACTGTGATTCCAGCAATAAAAGAAATTTTGTCATTGATGTGGAGACAGTGGCCACTGGAGGTGCTGAAGGTAAGGAGAGGGAAAAAGAGGTGTAATATGGGAGCAGTTTCAGGACTTGGAATTGTCCTGAGTGACATTGCAACGGCAAATACAGGTCACTATATATCCTGCCATAACCTACAGAATTCAGTGGGAGAGAGTGTAAACTACACTGTAAACTATAATCCATCCTTAGTGGCAATGCTCCAAAATGTGTTTATCAATTGCAATGAATGTACCACACTAATGAAAGAAGTTGTTAATGTGGGGAAAAGTGGGAGGTGTGGGGAGTGGAGCATATGGGAATCCCTTATATTTTTTATGTAACATTTTATGTAATCTAAGTATCTTTTAGAAAAAATAAAAAATATATTAAAATAATAATAAAAATAAAAAGCTATATATGCAAAAAAGTACAATCTGATGGTTAAAACATTGTTTGTAAATCTTTGGAAATTAATAGAAATGGTTAAAGCATATCATGGTGTTTGTAACTAGCAGCACTATTACATGGGTATGACAGTGATTGAAATTGAAAGTCTAAAGTCATGTATATTACTAGAAGGAAAGCTAAAAACTGTAACATGAGGTTGTATAAGATAGTAAAAGCTCATGTAAAACACGAATATGGGTGATATTGCATATATAAGACTGTTTTTACAAAATATAAACACAAATATACTAGAGAGAAGGAAAATGAATAGAGCAGCTATATACAGTAGGCGAGGCATAGAGAGACTGAGAGGTGATGAGTTTTGTTTGTTTTGTTTATTATTATTGGAATAATGAAAGTGCTCTGGGAATGATTGAAGTGATGAATGCACAAATATGTGATT
>JAQZBX010102984.1:0-11100 GCA_029593785.1 Cabassous unicinctus | reverse complement strand
TAAAGGCCTATATCTGTCACTGCATTGTCATGCAGGACAACTCCAATGTTCTAAAAATGCCCCCATATTACACTTATTCTTCCCTCTCCCATTCCTCAGAACCTCTGGTGGCCACTGCCTTTATATCAATGATAAGAGTTCTTCCATTGCTAAAATAATAATAAGTCTATAGTAGAATAATAATAAGTCAACTTTAGTCCATTGTTCATTCTCCAATCTTGAGGATTTGGGGATGGTGATGCCCACTCTGCCTCTAATTGAGAGGAGGCTTAAATCCCATGGGGCAGATGGATGGAACTATCTTGCTTGCAGTTGCAGACACTCTCTGTTCCTTGGGAGGGGCATTGTCCATCATTACCTCCTTGTTAGATGTACTGGGTGAGTCCAATCAACTAAAGAGTAGGTGTTGCAATTCTGCTGCGATTCAGGGCTCAACTGGCACATGGAAAGACGAAAGATTTAAGTCTCTGGAACACATATTTATCAAGTATAGTGTTAATTATAGGTTCAAGTAAAAGGGGCAGAAGAGCCATGTATAGAGAACCTGTAAATGAGTCTGACTCTGTTATGCTGGCAAGCATAAATTCCAAGGTAAGGCCCACTGGTGGGGTGCTAAATTCCTGAGTTGTCTGCCATGCTTTTAGTTTCTGGATGAAAAAGAGAAGATTTTTGTTGTTGCTGTTAAAAAGTGACAGAGCTGATTTTGCTATTCCTTAGGGTTTGTATCTAGATCTGGACAGTTTGAAATTTCCATGTAGATTTTATTTTGATTTCACCCATACTCACCATTGTTGAAATGTTGCCTTTTCCAGACTGTTCCAGAAAAACTCTTAATGAGTCAGATAACTGAACAAGGAAGGGATGTGGTGTTCTTGGGGAAAATGGCTCAGGAGATCTGAACTGTGGCTTTAGCTTTGTCACTAACTTGCTGGATATAATTCTGAGCAACTTGCTAAACTTTCCTGGGGAACACAGTTTACCTCTAAAATAAGGGTATTTAACCAGATGATCTCTGAGGTCTTTTATGGATTTTGTGTTTCTAGTAACTGTTAGGCCTCTTTTCACTGTTTATCAGATCATCTAAGGGCAGAGTGTACAATTAGGGACAAGATATGGAGTGAATTTTTTCTAGATGAAAAGAATTTTAAATAGTCTCAGGTAACAACAAAAGGGTTAATTCAGAATGTAGAAAGTGGCATCTTGTTTGAGGAATAAAGAATCAAAGATTAATACTTTAAGTTAGAGCTTTGTTAAGGGACATAGAGATGGATCATATGTGACTAAGAAACTTTGACTATAACATAAATTTTTAATGCCATAATGATACTAAAACCATCTATTAAGTACACAGAAGATTTGGATTTGCAAAGGCATATAATTTATATTTGTATGAACTATTCTTGAGAACTATATTCAATTTTAAGAATAAACATTTTCAAAGAGACGTAAATGAGAACAAATTTTAAGAGTTGATTCAAAAGTGATAAAAGGGCTAGATGATTTAAAGTTTTTTGTATAGAGAACTAAAAATTGACACATGTCCAAAAAATGAAATTGGCGAGAACATAAACTTTGTGTACATGTGCAACTATATTTTTCAGGTAGCGTAGGTGCCTGGCAATATTAAATGTAGAGAACTGGAATGAAAACAGAGAAATTTGCGTCATGAAGGACACTTTTGCCTGCTAATTCAGGATTTTATGCAGTCAGCAGATTATGTCTGGGCTTATAGCAGAATGATCAAAGACCCTAAACAAGCCCTTGAGTATTGCAAATTGAGAAACTACCAGAATACTTTGCATGTCTCCAGAGAAAACGTTGATAATATGTCTGACAAAGAGGCTCATTGGCGTGGAGTACTGGGAATATGATAATAATCTCAAATGACATAGGGAAGGGGAAGATAGACAAATTTGTAAACTCAATTAAGGAATATAAAGACCCGTGTCAATGCCATGACTAAATCTTATATTTTGAATTCTATGCCTAAATTCTTGGTGATTAGGTGTGATAATGGGGAATGAGGATACCACATTCAGTTTGTTCTGAAGCTTCTTTGCGCTTCCAACACCACCACCCTTATTATAACTTGGTTGCAAATTGACCCAAGACAATTTAGTCATTCACAATAATTATGTCTTTGGAGAAGATAGTGAAGACATCATATAAAATTAGGAGTCCTGGTAGGCAAAACAAATAATTTACCAAATTTAAGTTAGATAATGGCTAAAGGTCTCCTGACCCATAACTTCACTATGAGGTGATATGTTACAATGTTAGCAAGTCTCAGACCCAATTTACTCTATGCACAAACATTTCTTAACAATGTTTGTTGGAAAAGAAGTCAGAGAACCTGTTCTGTAAACTGCATCATTTTAGGCACTATGACAAAACCTTGAATGCAAGTTTTAATAGAGACGAATATAACTATATTCTAATGTCAAATACAGCTTACCTTTTAGTTAGAGTCAGTTGAGAAAGTCTTCCCATTAGGTAGCCAAATAATTTGTTCATAATCCTAAACTGGGGCATTATTCTAAGGGTGTAAAATATTGGGTTTCCAAGATAGTTAAAGCCTATTCATTCAAAGGTGGAAAAACCTGAGTGGTATTTCTAGCCAATACATAATCTTGAAAACCATTCATTTTACCAGTGAAAAACTATTTCTAACGTCTAACAAATCCTCTGGTTTTGATTGGAGAAAAAGATATTTGAAAAGCTGGTGTAGCACCCTCTAGATTCTAGGCTTTTGGTTAGAATTATTCAGAGTTAACTAACTACCCATGAAGTATGTGTTCCTGATTAGGATACTTCAAATGATAGTTTCCTGCTTCTAGTATGAAATTAAGCCAACAGGCACATACACTGTATTTTAGAGTAAATTTACAAACAACATAACACAATTGGCTTAAAATGCTAAAATAACAATAATTTGGGTTTTATTTTTAATAAAGATAAATAAAATAATGAAAATGAGAAATGGCCTAAAATATAGTCATCTAGGTAATACTGTTGACAGGTTAGACAGATAGATAGACAGACAGACAGATGGATAGATTCTTGAATATGGTTAGAAAAATCCATAAAGAATAGAAAGATACAAACTGAAAAATAAAAGTCTCTCTTTCCCATTTCCCTCCAAACACTTTCACTCCCAAACCATCTTTCTTCCATAAGAAAACATAGGCATCATTTTCTTGCTTTCTCCTAGAAAAAAATAAAATCAGATTTCTCCCTCTCTCTTTCTCTCTCACAAAATGACTATAGTCTATACATTGATCCACACTTGAAAAACTTATTTAAGGATGTATTTTAGAATTATATCTGTATAAGAACATGTAAATATCCCTCATTCTTTTTAATGAGTGCAAAGTATTCCATTATATGGTAATAGCACAGTATTTTTTTTATTTAATTTTATTTTTTCTTTATTTTTAAAGAAGCTTTATACTTTATATAGGGGATTCTCATATACCCCCCTCCTCTCCAACACTTTCCTTCATTAACAACATTTTTCATTAGTGTGGTATATTTGTTATAATTGATGAACACATATTGAAGCATTGTTACTAACTGTGGTCTATAGTTTACATTATGGTTTGCACTTTGTATTGTACAATTTTATAGGTCTTGACAAAATGTATAATGGCCTGTGCCTGTCATTGCAATAGCTTGCAGAACAATTCCAATGTCCCCAAAATGCACCATGTTATACCTATTTTTCCCTTTCTCTCCCCTCAGAACCTCTGGTGACTACTGTCTTTATATCAATATTGCAAGTTCTTGCATTACTAGAATAATAATGTCTACTTTAGCCCATAGTTGCATTCCCCTCTTATGTTTGTTCATTCCTCAATCTTGAGGATTTTGGGATGGTGATGCCACTCTCCTTCCAATTGAGAGGAGGCTTAGATCCCATGGGGCAGATGGGTGGAACTGTCTTACTTGCAGTTGTAGATACTCTTTGTTTTTTGGGATGGGCATTGTTTACCATCATCCTTTTGTTAGCTGTCCTGGGTGAGTCTGATGAACTGGAGAGTAGCTGTTAGCTGCAACTCTGCTGAGATTCCGGGCTCAACTGGGATATGAACAGACCAAAGATTTAAGTCTCTGGGACATATATTTAATGGGTATAGTGCTAATTATAGGCTCAAATAAAAGGGGCAGAAGCACCATGTGTAGGAAAATTATAAATGAATCTAACTCTGAAATATTGGGGAGATAAGTTATCACATATTCCAAGGTAAGACCTACTGACAGGGTGCCAATTTTCTGGGATTGTCTGGTCTGCCCTGCCTGCAGTTTCCATATTTCTCTAGAGCCCTCAGGAGGACCCCTGTTTGAGGCACTGTTTACTGTGGCAGTTGATGAGGTCCTCCTGAGACACACATAAGCGTAATCTCTGGAATGACCTCCTGACTCACTTACAAATCTCTTAGCCATAAAAACTCATTTGTATTTAATATTTCCCCCTTTTGGTCAAGGTTTTTTTCCAAATGCATCACTAGTTGGCTCTTGGTAATAAACCCTCAGTGCCAGGGAGGCCCATTCCCAGGAGTCATGTCCCACGCCAGCGGTGGGGGTGGGGGGAAATGTAGTGAGCTTGCACGCTGTTTGGCTGAGAGAGAGGTCACATTTGAGGAACAAGGAGGCTTTCAGGAGGTAACTCTTAGGTAATACATATTACTAGGCTAAGTTTTAAGTTCACAAGGACAAGGTCCATAAGTAGAAGCATCAGTATCAAGGCCTGGCATATTGGTCTGTCCTCCTTTGCTTGGCACTACCCATGTACTCTAGAATTTCTTGCCACAAATTTAGAGGATGTAGCAAGATTCCCCAGGATGGGAATTCAATATTCCGTTGGTTATTATGTGGGTCTCTACCTACTGAGACAACACCCCATGACTACATGAACACCTACATATTCCATAGAGGCATGCCCCAGGTGTACCTCTCCCCCACCAATCCCTCCACCACCAACACCTCACACTCCCACAGAGATTCTAGCACATATATGTCATTGCACTTTTGCTGACATTCCATTGAGTAAATTCCTAGCAGATGGCTTTCTGGGCCAAGGGATAAGTAGTTTTAAAACTTGGATAGATATTGCAAATGCTCCTAGAAATCTTGAACCAACTTACATGATTACAAATAGTATTAGAATGCCATTTTCTCGCATCTTCATCAGCATTGGGTATCAGACTTCTATATTTTTCCAATTTTACTTGTAAAACTTTGTTTAGATTTGCATTTCTTCAGTTATGAATTGGAACTTGAAAAATTTTTTTGTTAATTGGTCATTAGTATTTCTTTTCTATTAAAATGCTCAAGTATAACTTTGCCCTTTCCCCATTTGATCTCTTCAGCTTTTAAAAAACATTATTTATTTTACAGAAACTTTAGATGACATAAATGTTACATAAAAAATATAAGTGAGTCCCATATGTCCCACTCCCTCCCTGTCCCACACTTTCCCACATTAACAACATCCTTCATTAGTGTGGTACATTTGTTACAGTTGATGAACACATATTGAAGCATTGCCACTAACTGTGGATTATAGTTTACATTACAGTTAACACTCTTGCAAAATCTGTGCAATTTTGTAAGTTATGACAAAATATATATTGGCCTGTACCCATCATTGCGACATCATGCAGGACAATTCCAGTGTCCTGAAAATTCCCCCTATTACACCTATTTTTCCCTCTCCCTCCCCTTAGAACCTCAGGTGGCCACTGCCTCTACATCAGTGATATAAATTCTTCCATTGTTAGAATAACAATAAGTTTATAGTAGAATAATAATAAGTCTACTTTAGTCCATTGTTCATTCCCTAGTCTTGAGGATTTGGGGATGGTGTTGCCCACTCTGCCTCTAATTGAGAGGAGGTTTAGATCCCATGGGGGCAGATGGATGGAACTATCTTGCTTGCAGTTGCAGACATTCTCTGTTCCTTAGGATGGGCGTTGTCCATTATCACCACCTTGTTTGTTGTCCTGGGTGAGTCCAATGAACTGGAGAGTAGGTGTTGCAACTCTGCTGAGATTCGGGGCCCAATTGGCACATGGACAGACCAAAGATTTAAGTCTCTTGGACATACACCTATCAAATATAGTATTAACTATAGGTTCAAATAGAAGGGTCAGAAGAGCCATGTGTAGGGAAACCAAAAATGAGTCCAACTTTGTCACACTGGGGAGTATAAATTCCAAGGTAAGGCCCACTGGCAGGGCACCAAACTACTGAGTTGTCTGCCCTGCCTATAGTGTCTGGATGTCTTTAGAGCCCCTAGAAGTCCCACTATTTGAGGCAATATTTACTGTGGCAGTCAATGAGATCCTGCTGAGACATGCATAAGCGTAACCTCTGGAATGACCTCTTGACTCAGTTTGAAACCTCTTAGCCATAACAACTCATTTGTATTTATCATATCTCCCTTATGGTCAAGGTCTTTTTCTAGGTGCTTTGCTAATTAGTGCTTGGTAATAATCCCTTGGTGCCAGGGAGGCTCATCCCCGAGGATCATGTGCCATGCAAGGCTGAAGGTAGTGCATTTATATGCTGAGTTTGGCTTAGAAAGAGGCCACATTTGAGCAACAACGAGGCCCTCAGGAGGTAACTCTTAGGCAACGTATAATACTAAGCTAAGTTTCAATTTCAAAAGAAAAAGTCCATAAGTACAATTATCAATATCAAGGGCTCAGCGCAATGATCTGTCCTCCTTCACTAGGCACTGCCCCTGTACTCAGAGGATTCTTGCTGTCCCATTAGAGAATGTAGCAGAACTCCTCAGGTTGGGAATTCAATATTCTTTCGGTTGTTGTGTGGCTCTCCACCCACCATGACAATGCCCCATGAACACTTGAACACATTTAAATGCCTTAGAGACTTGCCCCAGGTGAACTCCCTCCCATGCATTCCCCCATCACCAACACCCCACACCAATGTTCCTCTCCTGCCACAGTTGTGACCCTTCTGTGATTCAAAACCTCTTCAAAGATGAAGCCAAGAAACTAACCAAATAAAAATAATAAGAAAATGGAATAATAATGATAGTTTTAAAAATAACATAAAATACAAAAAATTTTTAAAAATTTTTAAATAAAAAAACTTTTTTAGACATTATGTCTCTCATCACTGTAAAATCTGTTGTCTTATATGTACAATAGCATTTTATTCCATATATTCCCCCAGTATCTTTTTTTTTCTTTCATTTTATCTTCAAAAAAGCTTTAGGTTACGGAAAAGTCATGTAGAGAATATAGGTGATTCCCATATACCCAAGGCCCTCCCCACTTTCCACTTTCTGCTGTTAATAACATTTTACATGCAGATGGTACATTTGTTCCAACTGATGTACAAATTTTGAAGCATTGCTACTAACCATGGTCAAGGGTTTACATTATGATTTACATTTTGGAGTGAACACTTTTATAAATTTTGATTAAATTTAAAATAGTCTGTATCTATTATTGTGAGATCATTTAGAACAATTCTAAAGTCCTAAAATGCCCTATGTTCTAGCTATTTTATTCTTCCTTCCCTCTCCCCTCAGAATCTACGGTAACCACTAAGTTTCACTCTTTTTAAGAATAAGATTCATAGTTACTTGCAATAATATTGAGGGCTTGACAAATTAGCCTCTTTTCTATTATTAGGCATTGCATATGTTCTTGAGAGCCTTCTTGTCCCTCTGTTTGAGAACATAGTGTGACTCCCCAGGATGGGAGTTTAATATTTTCTTGTTTATTGTGTGGGTCTCCACCCACTGATATAACACACTATGACAAGATGAACACTTACATATTCCATAGAAGACTGGCCCAGGTGCACCCTATCCTGTATATACCCCCCCACATTCAACACCCTACACCAGTAATCCTCCCCTGCCATATTTGCCCAAAGAACATTCCCAGTATTGTAGTTTTAACCACAGACCTGCAAATCCCCAGAGTTTACCTGCTCCTTCCCCCGACCCTCCCCCAAGTTCCATGGATAGTCCACCTCAATCCCCTACCTTCCCGCCCTCACAGACCAGCACCGCTGAACCCAATAGCATCACTTCACCACTGTCATGCCCACCTACTGCGTAACTACACTTTCTTACCTTATCATAGATTTTGTCCATATGAGCATTGGCTCACAATGCTCTACTCGCTTTCCGTCTCCTGTAAACCTATCTTTCAGACTCTAGCTATGTGATTCTGCTCAATTTGCTTAATTCATATCAGTGAGGTCATGTAATATTTGTCCTTCAGTACCTTGCTGTTTCACTTAACTAAGGTCTTCAGGATTCATCCATGTTATCCTGTGTGTGAATACTGCATTCCTTCTTACAGCTGAGTAATATTCCATTGTACGTATATACCACAGTTTGCTTCTCCATTCATGTTGAATGGACATTTGGGTTGTTTCAAACTTTTGGCAAAAGTGAATAATGCTACTATGAGCATTGGTGTGCATATTTTTGTTCATGTTTCTGCTTTCAATTCTTTTGGAAATATACCCAGCAGTGGGAATGCTGAATCATATGGCAGTTCTATAGTTAGCTCCCTGAGGAACTGCCAAACTGTCCTTCACAATAGCTGCACCATTCTACATTCCCACCAGCAGTGGATAAATGTTCCCTTTCCTCCACATCCTCTCCAACACTTGCAGTCCTCTGTTTTTTCAGTAGCCACCAGTCTAATGGGTGTAAGATGTATCTCATTGTAGTTTTGATTTGCATTTCCCCAGTAGCTAATGGTGTTGATCATCTGTTCATGTGCTTTTTAGCCGTTTGTATTTCTTCTTTGGAGAAGTATCTATTCAAATCACTTGCTCATTTTTTAAATGGGTTGTTTGCTTTTTATTTTCCAGATGTAGGATTTCTTTATATATGCTGGATATTAAACTCCTATCAGATAGATAGTTACCAAATATTTTCTTCCATTGAGTAGGCTGCCTTTTCACTTTCTTGACAAACTCCTTTGAAGTGCAAAAGTGTTTAATTTTGAGGAAGTCCCATTTATCAATTTTTTCTTTTGTTGTTCATGATTTGGGAATAAAGTTTATGAAGCCAATTCCTACTACAAGATCACATAGATACTTCCCTACATTATCTTCCAGGAGATTAACGGTCTTGGCTCTTATATTTAGATCTTTGATCCATCTTGAGTTAATTTTGGTATAGGGTGTGAGATGGTGATCCTCTCCCATTCTTTTGGATATGGATATCCAGTTCCCTAAACATCATTTGTTGAAGAGGCCATTCTCTCCCAGTTGAGTGAGCTTGGTGGCCTTGTCAAATTATCATTGACAGTATATGCGAGGATCTATATCAGAACTCTCAGTTCTGTTCCATTGGCAGTATGTCTACCTTTGTGCCAATACCATGCAGTTTTGGCCACTGTAGCTTTTAAGTATCAGGTAGTAAGATTCTTCCAATTTAATTTTTCTTTTTCAATATGTCTTTGGCTAGTTGGGGCCCCTTACCCTACCAAATAAATTTCCAATTCAGTAAAGTGCTATGGCAATTTTTATTGGGATTGTATTAACACTATAAATCAGTTTGGGTTGGACAGACATCTTAATGATGTTTAATCTTTCTAACAGGGAATATTCTTCCATTTGTTTAGGTCTTCTTTGATTTCCTTTAACAGTGTTGTGTAGTTTTCTGTGTACAAGTCCTTTACATCTCTGGTTAAGTTTATTCCTAGGTATTTGATTCTTTTAGCTGTTATTGTAAATGGAATTTTTTTCTTTATTTCCTCCTCAAATTGCTCATTAATAATGTACAGAAATGCTACTGATTTTTGTACATTGATCTTATATCCTGCCACTTTAATGAACTCATTTATAAGCTGTAGAAGCTTTGTTATAGATTTCTCAGGGCTTTCTATGTATAGGATCATGTCATCTGCAAATAGTGAAATTTGCACAGGTGATGTACTGAGTTTTAGTGAATAAAATAAATAAAGAAAAAAAAGAACTGATAAAAAATTAAAACAAAAACAACAACAAAAAAACACAAAACAGATCCAAGAAAACCTAAAACAAGAAAAAAAAAAGCTGTCTATATGTCCCCTATCATAAGGTACCAGCTGGGTGCCTGATAACCTGGTGGATCACTCTCTGGACCACTTCACTAAGGAGACCCAGGAATTGAACCACAGACCTTATACATGCAAGGCAGGAATTCCTCCACTGATCTACACCTGTTCCACAGCTTAAGTAGGCTTTAGAAAGCTTATCTGGCTCTAGCCTACCTCTTTCTCTTAGGCAAGTTAGGCTTCTAACAGTTTGCCAACCTGGGCTGTTTAGGCACCTGTCTCCACCCCCCTCTACCTTAGTTCCTCTCTCTCCCAGGTTGGTTGAGTGTGATAGCCTGCCTGATCAGATCCCCCTTCCCTTCTCCCCATGGCTGCTTCAGTGCCAGTTAGGGATCCTACGAGATTCAAAGGGGGCTCAGCTGGCCAAACTCACTGAAAGGAAACCACTCTCCACCCTCCGCCAGACCGTTCTTCTTCCTGGGGAATGCTCTGTCCCACTCCATTTGTTGCAGTGAATCAGGGGCTTTACCGAGGCTATTTGCCTTGAGTGTGCGGTATATGTGCCATTTCCAGCCACAGGGGTGAGTAACTCACAGTTTTCCTTTGGCTTCTTTATTTGTCTAGTTCCCTCCTGGATGATGCATAACACTTTCCTATTCTATATCTCTCCAAAGCAGCTTCCTCAGATAGGTTTTTGCCCTTTCTCTGTTCTTTTTTGTGAGGGAGTTGGACTCTGTCTACCTACTTCGAGGCCATATTCTTGGAAGTCTCCTATTTATCTTTTTCTTAATGATTTGTAAGAGTTCTTTGCAAAGTAAAGAAAACAAGCTTTTTTATATGTTATGAATATTTTTTTCTTATGTGTTTTTGACTTTGTTTATAGTTATAATTTTAGTTTTCATCAAACAGAAGATTTTCAACATTGATCTATAACAAACTTTAACATAAATCTCTGTGTATATTTTGGTCTATTCTTTTACTTTATTCTGTTTCTTTGATCTAATTTCTTCTCTAGTACCAAGCTGTTTAATTATAGAAGCTTCATGGTGTCTTAAGATGCAGT
>JAQZBX010102983.1:0-11100 GCA_029593785.1 Cabassous unicinctus | reverse complement strand
GGGGAATGGTTGTGTGGGGTGGTGTTGGGGGTGTGGGCGGCGGGGAGCATGGGAATCCCTGTAGTTTCTTAGTAATATTTGGGTAATCTAGGCACCTTTATAAAATGTATACATATATATATAACAAATAACATTTATGTAAACAAATGCACATATATGCATATGTATTATATATCATTTTACAAATAAAAAAATAAAAAAATAGAAAAAATAAAAAAATTAAAAAAAATAAAAGAATGCACACATTTTATGTGCACCAAATATATCAATGTTTTCCACAGTGGTTTCAACCATTTCTATTAAATTCAGGAAATCAAATAGATATACACTTGATTTCCTGCAAATTAATAAAATATTGATGCTTTTTAAAAAGTACGATAAATAATAACTTGATATTTACTGCTGTTAAATAAATAGAGTCTAGTTGATACATTAGTCGAAATTCAAGGTAAAGTACAGAAGGCAGGCTCTGTGGGGTGGGGGTAGGGGGTAGGTTGAAGCCAGTACTGCTAAGACAATCAAATGAAGGTCCTGTGAAGGAAGAGACCAAGCAAAATTCATGATACCGGTTAGTCCTGAAACAGTGGTCCATTAGTATTAGAAGAACAATTGTTTATAGCTAAAATATTGATTTTATTCCTCCCAAAGACAACCGCAAAGAACAATTTTCCAAAAATCTATCTCCATTCTGAACTGTAAATATAAGTGTATGTTAATAGATTAAGATTTTGAGGTCAGAAAAATGGTCAAAAGAATTTAAAAGAAAGTCCATTCAAGTGACTGCGATGTGTAATGTACTATTATTGAAAAGAGTTTTCAATGAGCATACTATTGGTTCAAATAAGTACTTGGGAGCTAAATGACCACATTCCATAAAATGGGTTTATCTTCGGCCCCAAACTAATTTTATGTAAAGAAAGCCCAATGTGTGTCTCTAATACTTTTGGAAGCAGGGACTAAAGAAAGAAAGCTAGTGGGGAAGCCAAGTACCCTGGCCCAAATGGCAGCTTGATAATTCAGTTTCTAAATAACCTGCCATCAGTTTTGAATATTTTAGTTCCACAAATGCAGATTCCATTCAGAATTATTATTTTGAACATTCTCTTTTGTTGCCCAAACGGAATACACATATTCCATACAAAGGTATGCCTCCCTTTTACAATATGCAATACATGAAAGGGAAATTTTCTTCTTTTTCCTTTCCCCCCACTTTACTATAGAGCTTTTGAGAAAAATAAAACTGGCTAGGAAAAAACTGTTATATATTTTCTCGAAAGAATATGCTGCATCCTCCTTTCCAAAGGCCACAGAGATAGTACCTTGATGAGAAAATCACTGTTACCGTCCAGGAGAGAAGTTCAATTGTTCAGCGGTGATTCTTTTCCTATTCCCGCTGCCCTGTGGTGAGCTGCTCTCCTGGTCACTGTGGGATATTAAATGGGGCCATGCTTTCTAGCGAGCTTTCAACTGGACTGCAGTAGTGAAGCACACAGACCCTTTCCTTTGCCCTCTTTGTTCCACGAGATGCTAAGCTGTTCCATTTGAAGAGCCACCATTTTTCTTTGAACGTGCTCTCCTTCCAGGGGGCAGGGCACAATCCAGGTGGGCACCGAAGGCCCTCGCAGGATCTCCGGTCTGATTCTCCAGCTCCCTCTCCCACTTCTCCCTGTAGCTGGGAGTGTGTGTTTAGTTGGCTGCTCCATACATTGGAGTTGCAAGATCGTGGACTTAGAGATTTAGGTGCTGGGGTGAGCCAGACCTTTGAAAGCCTGTTTTGCACTAGGTCATCTAGGCCTTTCTTGGAAATGCCTCAGCACCATTCTATTTAACTCATCACAAGAAATTACACAGAGAGCAGTTAGCCTGGTAGAGGTCACAAGGTAAGTTCGCGACGCCCTCATTACTGCCGCTGCTATTACTACTAGAGCTCTGGGGTTGGCTGGCACAAAGTCACCTTGGTTTCTTTACCTCCTGGTGTATTTACCACCTCAAGGTCCCCATAGGGAATGGGGCCAGGGCAAGTTCAGCCATTTCAACACGCTTGGTGTTATCTAGAGGTGTTATCACCTCTTCTAACAGAACAGAGGAACCTGATTTACTTTAGTAAAACTGATGGGATTTTTCCCCCAAAATAAACTTAAGGGCATGGTCATTCTGTAGTTTCAGTTCAACAACTTGATTGCCATGAGGGAAGAGAGAGAGAGAGAGAGAGAGAGAGGAAGAGGATAAAAATTTCAACTAAGTCCGATTTCTCTGACATTACTACCAATCTCCCACTCGTTTCATAGATTCATTACCTAGAATTTGATGAATTACCAATTCCATCCCAAAAGCAGCACTGAAATTGGCAAAATAATGTCCTTTTTCAAAAAGAAAACAAACAGCCAAATAGAAAGACGGTGAAACACAATAGTGCAGAAAGAGTGACTCATTGAACAACAAAGTCCTGTCTAAGATGAACTAACTGCATCTAGAAAATGCCTGGGAACTGTGGCATTTGTTTGTCTAAGTATTACATTTTCTAACAATGTAGAATTCTATCAACCGTGACTTTCTATTGTAGGGACTTTTGAGTATAAGTCCTGATAGCCACCAATTGTAAAGAAAAATGACCCTAAAGTACATACAAAATATTCCATTAGAATTGTTTGTTTAATAAACTAAACAAGCCTACACGTGTATCATTCCCTGGGAAATTTTTAAAATGTAAGGTAAACAGTAACAAGCTAGGATCTGTTATCAAAGTGAGAAGCCTGCCAGCAGGAGGCTTCAGATACTAGGTGGAAATAATTAATTAGAAACACCCAGTTGGACTCTAATAGGGTCAGTCTTGCTTCATGTTGAATCAGCTGGCAGGTGTGCCAGGGAGGATATTTATACCAACTTTGGGGTGCACCTGGAATTTGGAGCCAAGGAGAGTATGGGGTCTCTGTTTTATTTTAATTTATATTTTGTAAAAGTTATTTCAAGAACCAGATAGAATAAATAAATCCTTTATCAACAGCAGTCTGGCAGGTTCAGCTTAGGTATGTCTTCCAACAGCCAGTATGGACTTTAAGTGACTATGATTCTTATCATATTCATAATGATTATTATTACTATTAACTACTGATGAGTCTGTTTTCTGGGTTGTCCCTTCTTATAATGCTTGGCAAGCTACATCTGACTCATTCTTTCCTCCACTCTTTTAATAATCCTTATCTTCAAATGATAATAGGAATATCCAACAAAATTATTCCTAATGATCTAAATAGCACTCATACAAAATAAAATACCTAAAGTTTGCTAGTGGCCTCTGGTACAGAGGTGGAGGAAAAGACCAGGCCCTTTTTAAGTGGTAAGCTCTTTAGATATAATTGGAAACAGACTTTGTATTACTCCACATGATGCTGACTATGGTTTTATATCTTGGGCATGCTTGTCAATATTCCCAAATTCCCTCCTCTTTTCAAAAATTTAATAGGGAAAATGAGGATATCTAATGTGCTGGGATATACATATATATATTATTTAACAGAAAAGAAGCACTAACTTCCATAAAGAGAGGTAACAATTTTTTAGAATTCTTGTTATGATGGCTTCAGAGACTTTACCATAGAGAAGAACATCCTAGAAGATTGAAATTAAGGATGGCCACTTGAAAAAGAACCCAAAAAGTCTCCTTCACAGTGAAAGCCAGTCTTCTGATACCACAAATGAGGACAGATTTAGCCGGATGAAAATGCCTAAATGACATGCAGGAATTACTTGTTCATGTTACCCTTGGAAAACCTGTGTGCACGACCACAGACTTATTGGAAACAGTGACTGGGCTTTGCTTTTCTCATCTATGAAATGAGAGCATTTGGACCAGATGATCGCAATTCCACCCACCAGGTGTAAAGGCCCTTTCGGTCCTAAAATCCAGTGATTTCTATGATTCAAACAATTTGTCCCTTGTCTGCCATTGATTAGCTTTTACGATTAATGTTGAGAAGTCTGTTACTTGAATAAAACTTTTGTTTAAAATTTAGTGACACTTTACTGGAGTAAAAGAAAAGAAAGTAAAAGATCTCTTTTACTTTCCTCCCTCCATCATCACAGCAACAGATGCCCTCTCTAAGGCCATTTTGGTCTTCAACTTTGATAATACACCCAGGAGAAATGACAGGGCCTGGCTTTATGCTGACTGGGTTTGGATGGTGATTGGTTAGAAGGAAGTGGGACCATATAGCCATGAACAAGGTTCAGCATTGAGCCACAAGCTTAAACTCTAAAGGAGCTTTTACCACTGAGTTCATAGCTATTAGATGTTTTCATATTAACAACATTTCTCCCAACCAGGTTTGTGCATTTTATCTTTATTCTTTCAAATCCTGAAATTGCCTGGATAAGAGAGAGGGTTTATACACACACACACGCACACGCACACACACGCACATTTCTAAGAGCAGCCTGAACTTTTAGGGGAAATTGAAGAGGCTTTGTGTCAAGTACAGCTAAATCCAGCCTTTCCATATCAAACCTCTGCTAGAAAATTACTGTGCAGATGATAAGGCAGAAAGATATAATAAAAAGTGACTCTACTCAATTTACACTGCAATATTGGTATGACTGAATATTTTTCATTCAGGTGCCTGATAAAATCACTAAACTGTATTGCAGATAAATAAAGGAGGCTTCTGTCAAGAATAAACACCATTAATCATGAAGTCTTACCCTCGGAGAGCCTGTGCTATGCATCCGCACAAATATACCGGCATAACCAGCAAGCAACACATGCTTTCCTCCTTTATACTGTTCAGGCTGAAGTTGTCCTCATTATTATTTTACATGATTTAGGCAGCAATAGCATTTTGAAAACAGTCTCTATACATTCTAACTTTTACGTCCTGCAACTGGGTTCCTTATTGTAACATTTGGGGGGAAAGTGGCTGGGCTCTTAGGGAAAAAAATGGACAAAACAACAATTTTTTTTCACTGATTACATACATGCACATGTACATAATATATATTATACATACAGTATTTCATCAAAGTTTAGATGCCGTGGATAAAAAGATGCAACATTATTTTATGCATCACTGAGAAAGACCTTACTACTTTCAATTTTTATTTATACTTATTAAAAGACATGGTTAGACATAGTTTTTTTAATATTATATATCATGTCAGGACTTGTACAAAAAGGGAAATATAACCAAAATAATTTTATTAAGAGATTTTGGAACTTCCTCACAATTGCCACTTTGTTGACAGCGATTGTAAAAAAACTGGAGGTTGAAAGATATATCTCAGTTTCATAGATGTTAAAAGGTGGAAAAAGCGAGTATAACTTAGAATCAATGGTTTAAATACAGCAATATAATAGATATATATTAAGTAATTCTGCCATTTGCCACATACCTATGACAGATATGATGTTCAGTGATATATATATCCCTTCATTTAATCTTGATATTATTAATTTCATTTTATATACAATTAAACTGAAGCTTGAACAGATTTAAGTAGTCTGAAAATAAATATATGAGATGGTTTTAAACCCAGTGTATGCTCCAAAGTCTATTTTTAAACACAAAGGAATAATTGAAAAGCCATAACCAAATAGGTGCATGTATGCTTAAATACCCATATGTTTTGCAGAAACAAGATGAGGGACATATGAGCAGCATCTGGGCAAGAAACTTAGAGAAAAAACTGAAGGTGGGCATTATGTGTTAGGACCACAACATTTTCACAGAATCTACTTATAAGTATCCACATACAAACAAAAAGCAATCAAGTCTAAACTCCCCAATAATCATGGCATGTTAAGAACCAGAAGGGGGAGCAGATGTAGCTCAAGTAGTTGAGTGCCTGCTTCCCATGTGCGAGGTCCCGGGTTCAATCTCCGGTACCTCCTAAGAACAAAACAAATGAAAAAACCAACCGTCAATGGGGAGCGGATGTAACTCAGTGGTTGAGAGCCTGCTTCCCATGTACGAGGTCTTAGGTTCAATCCCCGGCACCTCCTCAAAAAAATAAATAAATAAAATAAAAGGACTTTAAAGACCATTTAATCCAACTACTTTATTTCACAGATGAAAACAAGGAGACCCACAGTGGTCATGGAAAATTTTCAAGGATCTGGCTCATTGGTGGCATAGCTGAAAATGAAACTCAACTAAGACACCTATTATTATGAAAACAGAAAACTGGTTTCAAGGAGGGGCTCGTCATAAGCCAAGGGCCAATATAGCTATGTGTGAATTTTCTTACAAGAAAACACCATTATCATGGACTAATGTAACCAACACTATACTGGGTGGGGAGGAGGTATGCTCAGAGGCAATTATTCACCAAAGCTGCAATCCAGTTCTATATATGAGGGATGATTAATTGTGTTACACAGGAAGTATTATGACAGCTCCCTTTCAGCTCACTGGGGGATCTGTTTACAGAGCCCACTCCAAGGAGGAAGTGCCTCTTCTAGCCAAAAGAGGTTTAACTCTCATCTTCCTGACAAATCCCCCCTGTGAAGAAGCTTGATCCCGCTCAGGGAGCGGGTTTATTTGCAAAGAGAACATTAACACTGGCGGACAGACCCTCACAGAAAGTCTGGTCCCCAGCCTTACACAGCCATTCTGGCGGCTCACTGAGATGAGACACTGAAAGCCCAGAAAAGAAGGGGATCACTGTTAACCCAGAGCCATGCCTGGCCACTGCTGGGGGCTTTCCCCAAGCCTTTAAGGAAGAGCATCTTGTGTAAAAAATAGACATTTCCACTGTGCTTAATATTCATCACAGATTGTATGTCCAATCATTTCTGACACTCTTTGGTCTTTTTTGGGAAGTCCCAAGTTAAAACCACTTCCACGTACACTATTACTAAATGCAGGCACCTCGTCAGGGATACCACACTTGCTTCTCAGAGTTGAGACTCTAGTGAGCAAAATAAGTAAAAAAAAGGTGAACAGCTCCTTTATAGAATTGTGCCCATTAAATCGGCTGAATCTCGTCAAGTTGTGTCCCAGTGTTTGTATGTGTCCCAATGTTTGTAATGAAAGCCTAATGTATTAAAGAATCAAAATTTCCCCTCATTAACGGAGGTTTAAAAAAGAAAGATAATTTATGAGTTTGCTAATTGTTCATCTATGTCTCACTCCTAGACCATACCTAAGAAAATAACATACATGCATGAGAAAATGTAATGCCCAGGATTAAGATATTTGAATAATTTTCATTATTGGTGTTCATTATTTCTACACAGATGGCAATGCATTTTGTGCAAATGATTATGAAATTCCTTAGAAATGTAAATTCAACTCAAATGGAGCTAATAGGCTCCCTCCACCCCACCCCAGTCCATTTATATGATTAAATTGGGCATGAGTATAATAACCTGAACTACCCTCTTTCAAGAGCCTTATTCACACTGAAAGGAAACCAAATGACTTAGTAGCCTCCTTAACTGATTTTAAAGCTAGTGATAATTCAAGAGTAGCCTTGTTATTAAACTGGAAGAAGCACTACTCTGCTCACTAATGAGGTTAAAAAATGTCTTTAGGTCTCCGTGTTAGAGGCACTTAGCTGCAGGTTGCAGCTATGGACTAATCACACAGGCCAGAATCAAATGGACTGGAAGAATTAGGAGACTTGTGGCTGCAAGGAATGTAATTCATGCAGAAAAGCGTTGTCAGAGCAAGGCCAGGGAACCTCGTGGGAAGAAAGCAAAATAAACAGTTCAACAAAGAAAACAAAGAAGGGCCAATAGCCTTTTCTGAAGCTTGAGTACGCTGAAACTTCAGTGGGTGCCTAGGACAAAGACCTCATCAAAGAAGACCCTCGCAAAGCAAACAGACCGGGAATGATGGTTCTTTCCAATACGCTTGGGGGAGGGGTGGCGGTACTCTATTTTTCATTCCATCTCATTCAACTTCCACACTGACCTTCCCAGCAAGCACAGCAAAACAACAAAACAACAACCCAGATAACTAAAAAGACTTACATCTGCCTGGACTAAAAGACGGGGAAAGGTGAGGGTGATTAGGACAAATTAATATGGTATGCATTCTGCATGTACTGGTGATTTACCTTTTGATTGTTCTTCAGGTCAAAGTAAGGTCTTTGCAAGTGAATGAACCATCTAATTCAGATGACAGAGCTCTGTGGCACACAGCCTGCTACTCGCATTCCAGAGAAGGAAGAGAGACTCAAGAAGGGTTCCACAGCCTTCACCAAGTATTATATGATATTCAATTGGGAGAGAACACTCCAGCGTTCTGCAGGAGGTAGGACCTCTGCTGTCAGCCCCTAACCCTTCAATTCCCAGATTTCCAGTGAAATCTTAATTGTGACTCTTCTTTCCTCAAGCCATGTATGGCTGCTGTTCTGAAATAAGGCAAATCTAACGCAGGAAGTGAACCAGATTTTGAACAAGAAAACAAGATTAAAATACTTTAGGCTGAAATTTTCTTCCTTTCTTGACTATCTCCTTTAAGATGGAAATTCATGCGGTGTTTTCACTGATTTGTACTTAGACTGCCACAAGGGCAAATGTACAGAAGTGACGGGTGTGTGTGAATGTGTAATATAACAATATGTATACAATAACATAAAATACTTTAAATGAACAAATCCAACATGTTATGCAATTTAAATATTATCATTATTTTGATTATGGTTAAATATAATTCTAATATTAATCTGCTATAGTTCTGACAAGTAATACATGGAAAACTTTTTAAAAGAATCCCCTTAGAGGTCTAATTGCCTGTCATGTGAATTGTTACTGGTTTAGAATTTGTATCTAAAATCAATTTCTAAACACTGTCATCTGTGCATATAATTTATGTCAAAAACAAAGGGGGGATCTTGGGATTTTGTTCTCATCTACTACTGAGATTTTGTGATGGGGAAGAGAGAAAAAGTGAGGGAGAGAGATAGAGAGATTGCTTTGAAATGAGGCAAGGAGCATTTTAATAAACTGGGAGTGCTTTCTTTAGACTTGTTCTTAAAAATGTGAATCATAGTCAAGTAACAGGGTTTGGTGATTTGTTTCGCAAATGAGGCAAATCATTTAAAGGCCAGTGCCTCTCGTACCCTACTCCCCATGTAAGTAACAGAAATGGATTTGACAATTTTCACAAAATTTGATCAGATACTATTTGAATGCAAAGTAATTAGAGAGTTTTGGGCCGTCCTCCCTTGTCAGGTCCCAGGGGATCATTTAGTGCACTGAGTTAACATAACACCTTCAGGCACAGCACTTAACTACTTGGGAGGGACTAGAGCAGCTGTGAGCATCAGGCTGGTTAGGTACAATTTACTGGTACTGCCTAGCTGGGAGGGACTGCGTCACAGGTGAATCTTTAAAAGATGCCTCACCTGCAACTGTTGACACCAATCATTGTGGTTGTGAGTTCAGAGTTTCAGATTTGAGGGTAAGCTTCCTGTTCTATACAATAGTCCCAACTGAGAGTTTCTTTTCAATCAACCTGGAATCTCTCCATAGTTGCATAAGAAAGTTTTAAATATCTGCAACTTTTTTAAACATATGAGATGCTTCATAACTTACAATATTAGGTGATCCGATTTTAGGAAACCTGGGACTTTCGGTTACAGATGCTTATTTTTTCTTTACCGGAAATGCACTCCTATACCCTGAAGCAGTCCCTGCCTCTTCTTCCCTTTTCTCTTTCTGTCTACTTTTTCTCACCAGTTTAAGTGTGTGTATGTGTGTGTAAGAGAAAGAGAGGGGTAGAAACTATAAATCTATTTACTATTTACTATTTTTCAACACCAGTGTTTAAAAATTCATGCAATGTCACCAATTCAGCTAGGTTAATGCAAGATGTCGACACAAGACCATATAACTTGTTAGTTTTCATAAGACTGCAAAGTAATGATACCCATCACCATTCTGGTATGCCTTCTACAAAGATCACATCAAAAACTAAAAATGGCCAAAAAATCTTTTTCCAAATTTCTTTTCAATACAGTTATCTCATAAATATTCTGCCAAAACACCCCGACCTTACTTAGGACTCATCAGATGAGTTTCAAAACTGGCCTTTCTCCTGCTATTTGCTTCCCCACCCCACCCCCCATGAGGTACCAGGGAATTATGAACCCAGGACCTCATATGTGGGAAGCAGACACTCAACCACTGAGCTACATCCGCTGCCCAATGAGAGGTGTTTTTTTCTGTTTGTTTGTTTTGGCTTTTAGGAGGTACCAAGGATCGAACCCCGGACCTTGTATATGGGAAGCAGGCGCTCAACCACTTGAGCTACATCTGTTCCCCTTGCTATTTGCTTTTTTTCTTTTTCTTTTTTTTTTTTTTTCTTTTGCTATTTGCTTTTAACATGCTTAATTTACTTGGATCACCAGACATGCAAAAATCTAGCTAGTTTGTTATTTAGGATTCAAAAAGTAAGCAAGCAGGTTCCTGGAAACCTATCCACTAAGATTTTATTTTTTGATGTGTGAATTCTGCTGGGGGCAAGGAGTTGAATGAATGGCAGGCAGCACTGAGTTATCGGCCTTTGTTCCCCTGGGGAAAGGTCTGCAATGGACTGAGCTTGCCATACAGCTATAGGAAATGGCATGTCTTTGTTTAGGTGGGAAAAAAAAGTAAATTGTTACCTAAGTGGGGGGAGAGATGGCCACATATGAAGAGGTGCCGGCAGCTTCGGTTTGGGAGGTATAAAACTAACCCAAAACTGTGCTCTCCTTGGGACAAATTCTAGTATAGTCCAATTTTCTCCAACGCATATTTTGAGAAATAAATAAAACGATGGCAGTAAATCTCTGTTTTCTTTGAAGCCAGGCTTAGCATGAGTGGAAGCATTGTACTCAAAGAAAAAAAAGTCTGTTACAGTCCAGTACCTCCCAGGCCCCAGCAACAGGTTTGACAGCAGCCTCTATAGAGTTGGCGCTTCCGGTTCAGTGCACGTGAATACCTCAGTCAATATCTGCTCCTCGGACCAGGACTGCTGAGCGTACAAAGAACACAGGAATTTCATCCAAGAAGCAGGCACACAGACTTTCGGAAAATGCGCTATAATTAGGGCTTGCTTTCTGTGCAACCAATGACCAAATTCAGTATTTCAGTCGTTAGAAATACTGCAAAACAGA
>JAQZBX010102982.1:0-11101 GCA_029593785.1 Cabassous unicinctus | reverse complement strand
GTAAGTCTATGTAATCTTCTAACAGCAAGAAAACTCCCTCATTCTACATGAATAGGGACAAGGGTAAGAGGTATGAACTTCTCAGTTGCTAATATGATAATTCTAGAAAGCTATTTAATGGCCAGGAACTTCATAAAACTTAAAGTTATGCCATATTTGTTTTGGGTATCAAAACTATGGAGATTTTCAGCTTTCTATTTATTTATTTATTTATTTATTTATTTATTTATTTATCAGTTTTGATAATGAGCATCTAAGATAATTACAACCCTAGAAGTTTGGACAAAGCATATTCATGTTCCTACTTTAATCTATTTAGATATTAAACTTTATCAATTTAAATATTTCATGGTATTATCAACAGAAAACAGACATTTAATGAAAGTAGGTCTTGTTTTTAGAGTTGGAATGACAGAGATGTGCAAGTTCTTCATTTTCTCAGTATGAGTTAAAAATATCCATTTTGTTAGAAGACAAAATTTAAATTTCTAAATTTCCCTTTTACTGTATGGAAATCTTATTCCCTGCCTGTTCTTTTTAGCTTCCCTGGAAATAGCTTGCTAGTTCTGGTTCAGAAATGAAATCCTGTGACTCCAATTAAGATCCAATCACTGAGTTATGAGATTACAGGAAAAAAAGGTTCAACATTTGTTATGTTTCCAATGGAAAAAAATCTGCCTTTATTGCTATGACTTTTTCTTGACTATTTTTTCAATACTGAAATCATGAGCTATAATTTTAAGATGTAGATTTAGTGTAGTCACTGCAATTTTAGATATCTTTACAATGAACCAAGTGCAAGTCTTAAAAGTTGGTGTAGTGCGAAGGAAGTCATTACCATATTTTGAAAAGAAACTAATGAAATAATTTAAGTATTCAAAGTCTGGTTATTCATTGAGAGAATACAAATGCCAGCAGGCTTTCTATAGTCAATTAGATGCCATAACACATAGAGTTATGTGCAGTTTGGACATAATGTCTAATACCCAATTTTTCTATATGTCATCTCCAAATCTATGCCTCTTTTCTCATTTATTAGGAAATGTTGAATTCCGTAGGCTTCATGAAAGTGGCTTTCTCTTATAAACACGGTAGGCCATCATGAATCACTAGTTAGTCGTTTTCTTATCACAGCATCAAAGTAGTTGATCATCATAAATATTTGCAGTCACCAGTCCATATATCAGACAAGTGTCATACGACAGAAAGTGTGTCCATCCATCTGCTTTCAAGCAGGTGCAGAATCAAATTAAAACAGAAAGATGGTTATCTATTTTTTCAACTTACTTGAGAAAAAAAAATTTTCTGTTACAGAGGTTCGAACTAATAACCATTATACTTTGGGTGAACTTGTTCCTTTGGCCAATATACTCTCTTGAAAAGTAAATTTTGCCCTTAATTTAGTGCTCAATAAACAAAAGGAAAAAAACATAATTTTGTTCTAACATATAGACAATTATTTTTAATAATAAAAATATTTTTACTATTGACCAAACCAAATATGGTTCTTATAGTGTCTTCCCTTTGAATCTGGGCCTCCAACCACATGCTCATTATTCAAATACTTCAATGACTAATTATTTTACATTGTATTACTTCAGGTACTTGTAAATCAAACAAGCACACAGTTGCTCTTGTTTTAGGTTATGAGACTTAGAACTGTAATATCAAGGGGAAATTTCTATTAGTCTTATAGAACTTATTTTTCACAGAGCTGTAATAGCAAATATTTGCTGTAAATCTTAGAAGTTAAACTCCACACACCAGATTGATTCTTGGGTTTAACAAAATATGCAGTTATCATACATGCAAGTAAAAACTAACTGGTGTTAATAAAAGTCATCCATTTCATATGCCAGAAAAATGGGGGATATGTTATTTTACAAATGAATTACAATTATAATATATTCTTTACCTCATGATCAAAACTAGTTAATTTGAATTAGTTTTTAAAACCTAGTGCTTCTTGCTCTTGAATAAAATCATTTTGCTTTCAACACATGCTAAATTAGTACTATACACAAAGTAAGAAGTAAGAACAGAATGCAAGCTTGAGCTACACCTTGGGTATTTGCTTCCAAAGAAAAAAAAATTATTTGACTTAGATCTTTTCTTTACGTTTCCTTTTTTTTAAAACAGCTTTCCGATTTTTAGTTTTAAGATTGTCCTAGCTCTAGCCCCACTAAACTGTAACCTGTTTGAAGAAATTAACCTTTTCCAGTTAATCTGTAGCTTCTTAGTCCCTAGCAGCGTGCCTAGCAGCCAGTAACTGTTCAATAAGCACCTGGTGATGCCACCAATAATACAGAACTAAATTCTAAATGGTTTTTAAAATCTCTGACTTAAAAAGAAATCCTCATCTTTTGTGTAGAATGTTATACGAAAGTTAAGCATGATATGTGCATTCCATTTATTTATAAGCATCAGAATTCTGAAAAGCCTTCTAGATTTTTCTAAAATCTTCAGCCAGAACTCTTCTGGCACACACCTTTGGCATCTGCATTCATATGTGGCTGTAAAATTTCTTTACCCACCCTGAAAACATCAGTTCCAATCAGCTAATTGCTGCTTCAATCAGCCACCTGTGCCTTCAGAAGCTGCGCTTGCACACACAAATGGACATTTGCATATAAAAACCCTAAGTACCAAAAGAACCATGACAACTGTGACATCTTCCTAAATCCAAATTGTGTGTGCTACCAAAACATCTAAAACTATGAAATAATACTGAAAAGTCTTAGCTACAAATCTGCATATATTCCATGGTATACCATGTGACCACTTATATTAAAACAAAACTACTATTGTTAAAACAATCTCAAGCAACAATGAAGTAAAATTAACAGATTAAAATTATAGTAACTTAACCTTAAATTTTCTTCAAAGTATTGAATTTACATTTAAACAATGGATGAAAGAAATGTAGAAAACTATTGAGTCTATCATGTGAGCATTTAATTTATACCCTTAACATAGAACGTCTATATTTTCCTTTCCCAATTTCCCAAGATATCATTTCATTCCCAAGATATTACTATAGTCTCTAATTTAATTCCTTCTATAACTAGCAATTGTTTTATCCTGTGTGAAAATTATGTAGAAAATACTGGAATACTGTGTACCCTGTTGGCAAGGAGAAAGGCTTTAAATTTTAATCCTCCCTTAACCATCACTCAAAGCCTTATTGTTATCCTAAAGGCAGAATGGTTTAAATGGCCAATTACACAAGTGTAGAATTTCTTTTTCCCCTCTCACTAGCTCAAAGTTTAGTGTTCAAAAGCACACTACACAGTATTGAACACACTAAATGAAATATATTGACTATGGTTTTAGGGGCTATTTATGGCTTTGTAAAGGGTAATTTTGCCTCTGAACTCATTTTGCCTTATGTGCTGACCTTGAAATTCAACCTCTTTCTAAAATAGAAAACGACTGTGTTTAAAAGATGGCCCAATAAAATCATCACAGGAGAACATCATAAAGACCGAAGTCAACTATTTCAAGTTGTTTAACTTAAAAAACTTTCAAGAAATACATATTTTATATAAAACAAATGTGTCCAACTATAATTTGCACATGGTAGTAAAATGGATGATCGAGCAGTAATGCCCTCTTCATTTAATTTTGAGAAGCACACATTAGAACTTAGTTTTTCCTCTGGAATTGCAGAATTATAGCTTGCTTTATATAGTATTTAATTTTAAATAGTGTATGGATCATAAATTGTGCCTCATAATTTACATATCTTTAGTTAACTTATGTAAAGAATGGAAGCAAAATAACCACATCACAGGGTGCTTTGAGACATTAAGAGGAAAAAAAAGCAAAATGGCAAGTTGCTTACTTCAAAATTTTCCATTTTCCACTCCCTAACCTATTTTAGTTGCAGGATGTATATTGAAAGTTCGTGCAGATTGACTCTTTCTAGAATAGCATATTATGAAACAATGCAAAGAAGCTTCTCTAATGTTAACTAATATCAATGGAGCACATACCGTTCACTGCTCTGTCTGACATTAAATAACTTCTTCAGCCCTCAAACCATCCCCATGAGGTAGGTGTTGATATCACCCCCATTTTACAGACAGAGCAAGCTTGGTACAGGAAGGAGAAATAACATGCCACAAGTTGCACAGAATGTGAGAAGCAGAACTTGGATTCAAACCAAGCAGTATGGATCGAGAGCCTAGACTCCTAACCTCTATTCAATACTGCCATATTAACAAAGATATGAAAATAACCTCTGATTTAAAATGTTGAAAAAATCACGACTATCAAAATCAGTTCACCATTCCATTCTGATTCCTTTCATACCAATGTGTGTAGCATATAGTCTAATGCCAGAGATTATGAAGGATCAAAGCATTTCAGAAATTCTGAAGTACCATAGAAATGTAATCCTTCTGAGAGGATGGCCATAGCTAGGCAGAAATTTCAAGCAATCCTGCTGTGAAAAAATGAGAAATGATTCCTTTTGGACATGGGGGGAAATGTCTTTAGCTCAGAGTGCTAGGCAAAGATTAAACCTCAGACTAATGCTCTTTCCAAAAGAAGCACTTGCTCAAACACTCAGCTTTTCCACTTAGACAAGATGAAGAGCGAGTGAATGCAGCTGGAAGTTAAGCCATTTGTTCCAGATGGCAAAGATGTTTCAAACCTGGTACCTCCTAAGGCAGTGGCAGCACACACTGCAATGCAAACACTAGTATGTTTGCCAATGCAATGGTGACTTCTTTGGTGCATCTACAAAAGGCATATCAATTTGAAGAAATACCCGTGCTCACAAAACAAAGTACTGAAATGGGGTAATTAATTGTCTGCACATTCAAGTCTGAAAATACATGTGCCTTTTTCTCAAAGGTATAGTTATTTTGAGCTAATTTTTTTTTTGCTTTAATAATCTGTATAATTTTGACTTCTTGATTTCACTTTTCTCTTGCAGAGAAAACTAAGCAAATCCTTGCTTCCTTGAGCTTGCTGGTTTTAAGTTTGCGTGTGTCCTGTGTGAAGTACGAGGATCAGGGGTGAGAACAGGTATGGCATTTTTTTGCTCCGGTCATCAGGGCTATAAATCTCTGGAGATGCTGGTCACGTGCCTGAAATGCAACTCCGATGTTGTAAGACATTATTTGGCTGCTGTTCCTGCTGCCACCAAGACAGCTGTCGTTTGTGGTGACTGTACCCGTTGTTGAGATCTTACAGGCACTATCCTCCCTTCCTCTTCCTCTCCATCTACCTTCAGCATCTTCTCTCTTCCAGGGCCTGTGCTCTGCTAGGCAGTTTGATACCCCATGCTGCATTATGAGCCAATGCACCCTGCTTCTCCCCTTCACCTCCATTAGAGGTGGAGAAGGATCTGAACAGGTACCTCGCTCTGCTTCTGCACGCCCCAAATGATCCGCGTTCGGTTGCCGTTCTGCAAGCTGAACCAGGAAACCTCCGAGTGAGTTTCAACCTTCAGTCCTCTCCTTGGGGTGAGGAGCAACAGCTCTCTCCTCTCAAAGCCAGCTTGTAGGATGGTGAGAGGGCAAGGAAATGGTTCCATCGCCTTAGAGCAGGTTGTGGTGAGAGTAGCATGGGCATCCCAGTCCTGAGGTCTGGTTTCTTCACTGACAGACCCTCATAAAGTTGGTAATAATACCGCTCTACAAGGTCAGATTTTTTTTTTTAATTTTAAAGTGAAAATAATCACATAATTGATTCAACAGATGCATTTGATCGTTTAATTAAATGGAATAATGCTAAGTCATTTATAAACTGCAGCCATAGCATATTACATATATATGTGTATATATGTGTGTGCAGCCACTAGTGGCTGATGTTACTATTGTTGAAAAGAAACTCATTTGAAAGAAGAAATGAATGAACTTTATTGTCTGACATTACAACACACTTGAATAACCTCATCTTTTAAGTCTCTGGGACTTTACAGATTTGAGGAATGAATAGACATCAAAGTATCTCTATTTCAGGTGGGCAATAAGGAGACATAGAGATGCATTCATTCATTCATTCATTTATAAATATTTACTGAGTAGATCAACTGCCTGCCAATCACCACTCCAGACCCATGGATACAGGAAGGAATAAAAAATCTTAACCGCCTGAGGAAAAATGACTATAAACAAATAATCAAATGAGTGTATATTAAGTCGAAAGGTGCTAAATACTACGGAGAACTGGATTGCTTTACAGAATATTTGGTCAGTGCTGCCATCAGTCTGTTAGGAGTTCTCTAGTGAAATGTATCAAGCTTAATTTATTCTTCACACATTTTCTCAGTCATTTACATGGACATAATGTTAATATTTTGATGAAATAACAAGAACTGGAAAAATTCTCAACAAGAAATAAAATGTTTAATCTAACATGGCACAACACTGTAAGTATAAGTGAAAAGCCATGAAGTTACAGTGCAAACACACACAAAAATGAAACAACTGCATAGAGAAAGTGTGGATAAAAGGTAGGTTGTGTGAAAAGATTGAGCTCGGCATGATAACCTGAACTCTGTTGTATTTACATAAGTCTGATAATCGCAGCACAAGATATAGAGCACACTGCTCAGTAGGGGTTCCATCATGGCTGGATTGCTTTCACTTCCAAACACTGCACTGCAGGGAGCACAGACTCTGACCAGTCTCTGAGAAAGACCAAGAGGATGAAGAAGCTTCATCATATCATATGCAGAGTGACTGTGCAAATTGCAGTGAAGACTCCAAGATAATATGATAGCCTTTGGCTATGCCTCAGAGGAAATTTTGTTCTACCAGAAAGGACATGAAGATGAAAAGAGGTCCTCAGATATCTCAGGAGAGTGAAAGCCTTCAAGTCTTCTCAGAGAGACTCACAGGCATTCCCAGGAATATAACTTATTTAGCCAGCTATGCTTTCTTTCTCTCAAATGTGAGAGTGAGTTCTTGACCCTCTTTTCATCCCCGTCTCTATCAGTTAGGGTTACAGTTGGCTTAATATAACAGAAAAGCTTGAAATAACAATGCTGAGAAGTGTCCCTTAGCAGGCAGTGTAGAGATAGCATAGCAGCTTTCTACAGCCTTGAAGTTTTCTGCTCTCTGGCCTACAACCCCTACAGTGTGGCCCATCACCCTGTCATCATCAAGCTTCAGTATGGCAGCTGGACCTTCAGTGGTCACATAAGCTTTCCAGGCTGCAGGATGCAAGATGTGGGAGAAGAGACCCCTCCCTTCAAGGTATCTCCTGGAATTACCACACACTTCTGCTTGCACCCTCGCTGTCTAGAACTTAGTCACGAGCCATGCCTAGATGGAAAGGAAATGGAAAATTTAGTCTTTCACTGGATACACTGTACCCAGAATAAATGTGAGGTTCTAAGGAGGAACAGAATAGATACTATGGTAGGAAACAGCTATCCTCTGCCACATCAGCTGACCCATGAAAACCACAATATTTCCATTTCCCTCATACAAATACATGAGAGTAGTAATAATGTCATGGCCCCACATCTCAGTTGCTCTATTGAAACACATATTTTAAAATATGACATTTACTGTCTCAGTTTGCCTGGGCTGCTATAACAAATACCACAGACTGGTTAGTTTAAACAACAGGAAGTTATTACCTCACACTTTTGGAGGCTAGAAATGCCCAGTTGAGGTATCAGAAGGCCATATTTCTCCAAAGTCTGTAGCATCCTGGTAGTGGCTCGCAGCAATCCATGACCTCCTTCTTTTGTCTCCTCACTTCTGACTGCATTCAAATTTCCTGTGCTTCTAACAACTCCAGCCTTATTGAATTAAGGCCCATACTCATTCAGTTTTGTCTTATCTTAATAGGATCTTCAAACATTCTCTTTACAAATGATTTCACATTCACAAGACCACAGGTTAGGACTTGAACATATCACTGTAGGGGGAATGATTCAATCCTCACATTCACAACATTATAAAATGTTATTCTAATTCCTTAATTAATTCTCAACTATGGTCAGCCACCCTCCAATCTCTCTTACCTCTTTATTCTAAGCCTGCAAATGAAAAAATAGTAATGACTGAACTGAATTTTAGTTGCAATAGCCCTCTAACTTCTTATTGTAGTGAGCTAGAGTGGCCCCCATACTTTTGGAATTACCTGATTTTGGCTCTTTCAACCCATATTTCCTTTGGACTTTGCCCAGGTACTGCCTAGGCTGAACTTCCAATCTTTCTACTCCCTTTTTCATGGCAGATCCTCTCCTAAACCTTCCCTGAATATCCCAAGGACAAAGGGGATTTATCTTAATATAAGAAAGATTGGTTTTTAAATACATATTTGTTAGAAAATAGAATAGATGAGTCATCCCCTGGTAGAGGTAAATTTCCTGCTGTTATGAATATTTAAGCAATGGCTGTGTGACTAACCTTAAGAATTCCAGTGAGGAGAATCAAGCATCAGCTTTAGGGAAGCAGAAAACTGACCTCTGAGGTCCATTCTATCCCTTGGACTCTGTTTGCTACCTAGCAGTAATGGAGATGTTAATGTTATAGTTTTCATATGCTAAAAACAGTAGTTTGGGATAAACGGCAGTACTGCAGGTAGGATAAAAAGGAAAAGACCATGGGGACCAGAAAATTCATTTGAAATTTATTGCAGAACTTTTTAATTTGTTAGGTATAAAAATAATATAATGTTTCTCATTGTAAATGTTTAGTGTGTATATATACACAAATAATTCTTGCTAATGGCCTTGGGGTTACTGCAGCCAATTCCTAGGGTTTACCAGGTTGTAATTCAAAGGCTACTTAGAGTTTGGAGTGACGTATTCATTGGCTGTATGAATTTGGACAGTACTTCAATTTCACTCATCACAGTTTCTTTGATTTAGACTGGGGTAATGGCACCTGTCTCAAGCAATTTGTAAGGATTAGAATATTATATATATCTAACATTTCCAAGCATAACACTTTCTGATACATACAGTATATGAGCAATAGATGGAAGCTATCAGTATCTCTCTGAAATAATCATTAGGAATGTTCTTGTGTGGATGTGCCTGTCTTTATTATTTTCTACACATAGTTGATAATTGTAAAAATTGAGGCTATCAGAATATTCTGCTTAGAATTATAAGTCAATGTATTAACAGAATGGCACTTCTCAGTTCAAAAGAATTTGCTATTTTATTCCCCAATACATAACTCCATTTACTTTTCAAATTTTGTATCCACAGGCATTTCTTTTTCCTTTCCATTAATAAGGGGAGTGACATGTCTGTTTTGGGACAATGCTATTTGGAACAAAACATCTAAGGTACTCTTCTTTCCCTATTTGTAAATGAAAATTTCTTCTTAATAGCTATCTGATTGAATACAATTCCGAAATATTTCCTCTGTAATATTTCTGCTCAATTTTGAAGAAAACTTTTTCAGTTAGTACACCTTTCTTATATTTTACTTTCTTCTTGGTCAAATCTCAATTTTTTTAGATTATGAACATTTTTTAATATAATATTAATTGCCAACTATTAAGATGCCTAGGGATGATGAGGGTAAATATTTAATATTTATCTATTTTTTAGTTTCTCTTGTGAAAATTGATATAAATTTCTTCACTATTTTCATTATGCAGGTAGAAATTTACTTTAAAAAATAATCAATCATTTACTTTCCTCTATTTTTTAATAGGTCATAGATATTCTTAGAGTATTTTCTCTCATTTTATTTCTCTAAGAATGCATTTATGCTTATTAGAGAGGACTGCTTCTCAGTATCTATCAGGATCTCAATTTTACAAATTCCTTCTTATTTAGCTAAATAAGAATATTTTCTGTGTGATGACAAATTCAGCAATGATTTTTACACTACTGTTTCATATGTTTATATATACTCACAATTCGCATAATGCTATACATATAATGAAGAAATACAAAAGACAATTTATTCCAAAAGCAAAAGTAAAAAAAGAAAAAAAAAAAAAGTATTAACCTGAACAGTCCTTACCCCAAAATCAATGATGAAAGAAGAGCACCTTTTCCTTTTCACAACTGCAGAATGCTTCAGAATCAAACTTCAGGGTCATTTCATGTCTCCTATCAAGTCTTCTTTACACTGATGCTTTATAGATGACTATTGAACTGTTCCTTGAACACCACAATTCTAAATTATCCTGAAATACAACAGATTTCAAGAGTTATATCTCGAGGCCTGAGGAGAATTTGGAAATATCTCTGTTTCAAGAAGGCGTATCTTAATTATTTTCTTATCAGTGCAGGCATAACATCTTCAAACAATGCACGATAAGCCTAAGACTTAAATACATAACTACTGCCTCTGTCCATCTAGACCCTTCCACACAATTCTGAATACTCAACCTATCTCCCTTACCCCTGAGACAGATTTATTTAACCAGGGTATTATGGATCTATGAATATCATTCACTAATTCTACCACCATGAATCTATCATAAAATGATAAACACCACTCTTTTACAATGAAATACTACATAAGCTGGCTAAAACAATTGTTTGGAAAGCAATGTAATTCAATTCACTGTCTGGCACACCAGTACAATATAAAATGTGCAAATAATGCCCCATGGTTGGTACCAAACAACGAAACGAAACAAAGCAAACAAACAAAAATGAAAATAGCAAAAAAAGTTTTATTCACTCCTTCAGGGAAACTAATGCTATCCCAATACACTGAGTTGAATTAGGAAAAGCAGCTAACCAATTATGTCTGGGTAAGAAAAAAAAAAGTTAAACAAGTCCATTAACTGAATTGACTGGCTAGATGAATAAGCTCTTTGTTATTTCTGTATTTAGGCATACCCATAGATAATGCTTATTATTAGAAATTCCTTACATAATGTGTTGGTTTCAGTCTTTTCTGGAGCCCAGAAAATTATGTTCTTAAATTGCACCTATTGTGGACCTTTGATTATATAAGATCAGTTAAGGGCCATTTGATTAGATTGTGTCAGTAGGGCTTAGCCCAGGGTGAGTCTTAATCCTCTTACTCATGTCCTTAATAAATAGACAAATATAAAGCCCCAGACACAGATAAAAACTTCAGAGACAGAGAAGAACCCAGAAGCTGAGACAGAAGGCCCCGGGGACCAGAAACCTAATGGCCAGAAGCCTGAT
>JAQZBX010102981.1:0-11120 GCA_029593785.1 Cabassous unicinctus | reverse complement strand
GGTATAATCTGTCTATAAATAGCATGTAATTTACCTGAGAGGATAATACAAAACCATAAATAACTAGAATGCAAGTGTTTTAGTTTGCTAAAGGCTGCCAATGCAAAAATACCAGAATGGGTTGGCTTTCATCAAAAGTTGGCTGCTGGCAGATCCTGGACTCCTGCCCTGTGGCAAAGCAAAATGGCGGCTGGACTCTGCCTTCTCCTCCAGGCTCACTTTCTCCCCAAGCTCAGCTGTGGGTGATCGGACATATGGCTTATTTCTCCCCGGGCCTCATCTATTTACCTTCAGTCTGCTCTCCTGGTTCCAGCCTCTGGCCTCTCTCTCTCAGTCTTTCAGGGTTTCTGTGTCTTTCTGAAGCTGTAAGTGTCCTGGATTCCTCTCTCACATGGCAGGGTAAAACTGGCAGATCTCTTTCTCTGTCTTCTGTTATAATATACAAGACTCCAATAAAAGGATTAGGACCCACCCTGGATCCCGCAATCTAACCAAAGGCCCTTAACTGACACGGTATGATCAAAAGTGATCTAATCAAAAGGTCCCTTGACTGACCAAAAGGTCCCACATAAAATAGGTTTACATGCACAGGAATGGGTTAGCTTAAGAACATAATTTTCTGGGGTCCCAAAAGACTCAAACCAGAACAGCAAACTAAAATATTATAGTCAACATAATGATTACAGAGCTCTAAAGCTTTCATAGAAGAAGCCCTTATCCTTTTGGGAAATCAGGAAGAGTATGAATAAAAGGTCCTATTCAAGTTTGGGCTTAAAAGATGGATAGAGCTTCTGAAAGCAATGACATGGGAGAGGAGAGGAGTATGAAGGGAAGGGACACAGCACAGACAAGACACGGGAGGAATGCAAAGAGCAGATCTATATATGTTGCCTGGTGCAGTTTGGTTGCAGTGCAGAGCAGAGGCTGTGGGTGGGATGAAGCTTGAGAGAAAATGGGGACAAATGGTGGGGAGATTTGAATGGCAGTTTGAATTTGATTGAGTTGGCATTGAGGGGGGCATGGAAGAGTTAGGAACATATCAGTACAGAGGGACTAATCTGTTAGTGATGTTGTGATGGTCAAGCTTATGTGTCAACTTGGCCAGGTAATGGTGCCAGGTTGTTTGGTCAAACAAGGACTGGTCTCATTGTTACTGTGAGGACATTTCATGGACTTAAACCATCAGTAAGTTGATTGCATCTATGGCTGATGATACTACAATCAACTGAGAAGATTGCCTTCAGCAATGAGAGAAGTCTCATCCAATCAGTTGAAGGCCTTAAAAGGAAAAGTGATGATTTCAGCACTCGAAAGAGAGAATTCATCCAGCCAGCTTCTCCTTGAGAGTTCCTCGAAAACTTTCATCAGAGTTCTCTGCTTGCAGCCTGCCCTATGGAATTTGGACTCATGCATCCCCATAGTTGCTTGAGACAATTTTATAAAATCTCGTAATATGTACAGATATCTCCTGCTGGTTCTATTTCCCTAGAGAACCCTGACTAATACAGATGTGATGACCAGGTTGGAATAAGAAGGAAGGAGATCAGTTAGGACAGGTTTGAGGTGGTGACAGTGGTAGAAGAAGGGGGCAAATGAATTTGTGAGATGTTGCAAAGGTATCTTCATGAGATTTGGCAATTGATTGGATGCCTTAAGGGGTGGTGAAGAGAGAGGGTCAAACTCTTGTCTGTGCACCCAAGTTTTGCATCTGATTGACTAAGTGATGAGGAGATTGATGGTGCCATTACAAAATTAAGGAGCTCAGGATGAAATGCAGATTTCCGAGAAAATACCACAAATACAGATTGGAGCACATTCAGTTTGAGGGGCTGGTGGGCATCCAGGTGGAGTAGTCCAGCAGATGGCTGGACATATGAGGTTAGAGCTGTTGAGAGATGTTGGAGCTGCAAACACGGATTTAGAAGTTTGCTGTGTATAAGTGATAGGTGAAAATACTAAAATGGCAAGTCCCTGAATTAGAATTATTGGTTCACGAGTACATGAATTCATTCATTTGTTCAACCAAGAAACATTCACGGGAAGCAGCTGTGGCTCAAGCAAGTGAGCTCCCATTTACCACATGGAGGACCCAGGTTCAATCCCGGGACCTCCTGAAAAAAAAAAAAAAAGAAAGAAAAAGAAACATTCACTAAATGTCTACCACAAGCCAACTGCCTACTTGTGACATGAGCCACAGTCTCTACTCTCAAATAGTTTTCTGCGTAGTCATGGGTACAAAGGTGAATTAACTATTATAGTAATTATAAATTATATGCTGGAGGTGTGTAACAATGTGCGATGGGTGCTCACAGCAGGAGCATAAAAATCAGGGTGAGGCAACACATACATGTGGGAGTGTGTGGGAGTGTGTGGTACATGTGTAGGAAAGCTTACATGGTGATAATGGCTCATGAGTAATTTGGAAGGGTGAGAGAGAATTCAGTAAATGAAGGTGCTATTAAAAATTACACTACATTTGGGCCATTCAGACCAAGTCAGAATGACTTGAGTAAAGAGTTTCTGTTGGAGTGTAGTAAGAAATGAGATTGAAGAGATACATGGAGACTTTGAGTGGTATCGAACTTTATCCTAAAAATTATGGGAAATAATTGAAGTCATAGGTGAAGGAGTGGCTTGATCAGACTTGAATTTTTAAATCATGGTCAAATGGCATCGTGGACACTTTGGGGAGGAATCCAGCTGGGGGGCATGGAGACTTCCTCAGAGACCACTGCGCTGCTTACGCAAGGAGGAGATGAAACCATGGTCCCATATTCATGGGAATCGCTGGAAGGAGGAGGAGGACATGGCAATAAGAGTTATTAAAAGCATAGCATGTAAAGATTTGATGAAAGCCTGGAGGTGAAACGGAGTGAAAGGAGAGGACTCCAGGATGGCTTCAAGGTTTCCAATTTGGAGAACTAACATCATGGCATCATGGCATTAACCAGGATCAGGAATAAAATGAAAGGGGTAAATCTGGGGTAAAGAGAGAGAGAGAGATAGAGATAGAGATAAAGATAGAGATAGAGATAGAGATAGAGATAGAGACAGAGAGAGAGAGACAGAGATAGAGATAGAGAGAAAGAGAAAGCGAGAGCAAGAGCAAGAGCGAGAAGTGGTGACTTGGGGATTTAACTTAACATTACCTGGAAAATTTTCTGGCACATAGCTGAGTACTCAAATATTTGTCGAATGAGTGAATTTTTTAAAGATAGGAGCTGCCTGTGGGACATACCAGTGAGCTCTGGAGCTTGGGAGTGAAGTCTGGAGGGAGCAGCAACCTTGGGAAAGGACATGGAATGAAAAGAAGAGAGAACAAGGCAGGAGTGTTTGTTTTAAGGGCAAACTGGGCAAATCATCAGCACATGAGCCCAAGATTGAATGTCTTGAGAAGCCGGAGGAGGATTTGTTAGAGAGGGAAAAGAGAGAGGAGAATCCTGAGCAATAGGTTCATTTGAGAGTCTTAAAGGACGTTTAGTAGGAGAAAGAATAAGCAAGGGTCTGCTTGGTAGGAGACCATCGTGGAAGCCAAGGGTCTAGTCCCGGGATGCCCCCTGGTAGTAATCTGGGTTCCCTGAGAGCAGCACCAAATCCCAGGAGCTCCTTGGCTCTTGTGAACCAAAGGAAAGAAGCATGTCAGGGACTTGGGGAGAGTGTGGGTGAGTCACGGGGGCTCCGGGCAGCCTGTCTGTGTCACGATTTTGACTGGGCCTTCCCTGGCAGGTGCGTCTCTCTCCCTTCAGTATGCATAGAATGTCTTGAAAAAAATTCAAAAAGCCCCATCTTGACCTTGCCCAGGACATATCCTTTAAAGCAGCCATGGGAGGCTGCTCATCATTCCCACAGTTTTGTTTTTTGTTTTTCCTTTGGATACTACAGCTACTCTTTTGGGAGATGCTTGTTTTCCTTTTTTTTTTTCCTTCTTTTTTCTTTTAGGGCCACTTGGAATTTATTGATCTCTGTCTCATCCAGTCCTGCCAGTTCAGGACAAGGCACTCACTCCATTCGAGTCTTGCCTACCACAGCTGCCTTCTCTTTTGTTCCACAGCCAGTGTGTCTGAGATTGATCTCTGCAAGGAACCAATCAATATATTACACGCTCAATGCTGCTATGCCTGGAGCCTGCTATTAGTTTTGTTAAATTGGCTGCACAGTGGACTGAGAGATGCACTCTCTACAGGAAATGTTCAGTTAGAGGAATGGATGAGGCCCAGTGTCTCCTGGAATGAGTGAGGACAAACTTTCAGGTGTGCCGACGATGATACTGCAGACATTTGAGCTCAGGCAGGTCTGCGTTTCACATTTGGAAAATATGCTACGGGATCGTTCTAAGGTACCATTTTGAAGAAACACAAATACATCAGCTCTTGATAAAGCCCTATGAAATTTGGCTTTTGTATTTCTTAAGTAAGTGTTCATTTAAGGAACATTCAAGTACCTACTCTTGCTAGACCTTGCGAGGGGCAAGGGTGATTAATAAGACATGGTCTTATAAAACTCGCTTCAGTGGCTCACAAGCTATTATTTCTTGATCATACAGAGCTCTCGACACTTTTTTTTTAAATTATGTCTTCTAATTTATTTGTTTTTTTAAAGATACTTAGGTTACATAAATGTTACACAAAAAAATAGAGGGCTTCCCATATGCCCCACCTCCCACACCTCCCATAGCCTCCCCCATAAGCATCCTTCATTAGTGAGGCACATTAATTGCAACTGATAAACACATCCTGGGGCTTTGCCATTAAGCATGGACCATAGTTCACATTGTAGATCACACTCTTTCCTACACAGTTCTGCATGTTATGTGATGATATAAAATGGCCTACATCTGTCATTGCAGTGTCACTCAGGACAATTCCCAAGTCCCAAAAAAGCCCCTGTATTACAACTGCTTTTCCCTCTCCCTGCCCCCAGAGCCTCCAGTGGCCACTGGCTCCACATCAGTGTTGTAATTTCTTTCATTGCTTGAAGCACAATATGTCTATAGTAGAATACCAGTAAGTCCACTCTAGTCCATAGCTCTTCCCCCCAATCCTGATGAGTCTGGGATGGTGATGTCTACTCCACCTCCAAGTGAGAGGGGATTTATATCCCAAGGGGAAGATGCATGAAACTACCCTGCCTGCAGCTGCAGACTCTCTCCATTCCCTGGGATGGCTGTTGTCCATCATCATCTCCCTGCCAGGTGTCCTGGGTGAGTCCAATGAGCTGTAGAGTAGGTGTTGCAGCTCCACCGAGGTTCTGGGTCCAGCTGGCACATGGACAGCCCAAAGACTTGAGTCTCTGGATGTACACGTACAAACTCCAGCACCAAGTATAGGTTTGAATAGAAGGGACAGATGAGCCATATGCAGGGAAGACATAGTTGAGTCCAACTCTGTCACTGTCAGCACAAACTCCCACCTTGGCACTATTGAAGTTTTGGATGAATAATTCTACGTTGCAGGGGCTGTCCTGGGCATTGCAAGATGTTGAACAATATCCCTGGCCTCGACCCACCAGATGCTGTAGCAGCCCTCCAGTTGTGACCATCAAAAACGTCTCCAGACATTTTGAAATGTCCCCTGGGGGCAAAGAAGCTGCCGGTTAAGAATCACACACACACACCCCTTTAGTTAGATGTTGTGCACACACACATGCACACACATTTATTCTGGGGCTCACTACTTTTAAGAAGAGATCTTTGTGTTTCTATCTCATCCAGTTTTAGAATCTTCGAATCAAAGAGTGTTTGTAGGAATTCAAGAGAGTAGTCCATACAATGACAAGATGGCAAGCAAAACTTGGCTGAAAGAGCTCAATTAAATGTAAACAGTCCATCCCCAGTCAAATTTGTGGCACATTATTACAAGTTATTTTCCATACTGGGCCAGCACCCTTTCTCCCATCCTCTGGGTGGTACCTGCCCTGCAGCAGGTGAATATCCAGGGAATGGAAACTAATGTTCATATCAGACCCAGAAAAAGGACTTGAAATATAAATCTGTCGGAAAACTGCAACTATTCTGGGATTCTTAGCTATATTACTCTCCTCTTTTGACACATAACTGACAGTTGATTGTATCTCAAAGCGATCCAGCAGGATGAGAAATCATAGAAAAATCAAAGAATACACAGAAAGTTCTTTTCCATCCCCGTTCTGTCATGAGAATGGCTAAAGAGCAATGGCTCCACCAAGGACAAGGAACTCCACTTGCATCAGCAGGTATGATCAGGGCAGAGCTTTCTGTGGTCCCTGGGTGCCCATTGCCAACTTGCTCTGCCCGGGAAATGCCAGAAAGTGTGAACCGCCTCTTTCCGCAAGGAGGGTACAGCAAGCACAAGCCTGGAAAATGCTTTAATCCCTTTAGCTGCGAGAGAAAAACTGTTTTGGGGAGTTGCAACGTTATATGTATTTACACGTGTGTGAGTATGTTTCTGCGTGCATGTCTATATATGTGGATTCCTAACTGAAAATTAGTGAACTGAAGGGTGAACATGTTTGAATTTGCAAACCATGACAAAATTAGTGTCACTATTTAATTACTGTGTTTATTTCTTTAGCTCTACAAAAGATGTATTATGTGGCTAGAATTGAACCAGCGTTGATTATGTTGGTTTGGGGCTCAGGTTCATAAAGCTTCCCTGTACCGGTGGATGCAGAGAAACAAGTGGCAAATTATAGCCGGTATGAGGGGGCAGCTCAGACAAGAATTTGTAATCCAGCCTGTGAAAGTCAGGGAGACTTCCCTGAGGAAGTGATGGCTGAGCCAGGTCTGCAAGATGTGTAGAAGTGAGGCAGCTGAGGAGAAAGTGGAGAGGGCTTGAGAGCTTATTGCTGGCAGAAGGAATGGGGTGTACAAAAGTTTAGAGGTAAGGAAGGACATAGTATCTTAAAGAAATTAAAGAGGCATTTAGTATTATTATGTCACGGTATTACTCTATCAACAGATGAGACTAGAGTGATAAGCAAAGACCAACTTATATGGGGGCAGCTGTAAGGAAATAATGTCACAGATAAATAAAATAAATACATGCCTGACATGTAAAGATTTGCAAAAATATACACAAAATTGTATTAAAAATACATCCATAGACCCACACTACCGAAAGACTAATGCTATTAACATTTTTTTTAGGAGGTACCGGGGATTGAACCCAGGACCTCGTACATGTGAAGCAGGTGCTCAACCACTGAGCTACACCTGCTCTGCATGCTACTAGCATATTGATGCATTTTTCTCTCCGTCTCTTTTTCTATGAGTACTTTTAATTAACATGCTGAGTATTAATTTTTTAAATTTGTTTAAGAGCAAGAATTCCCAAAACTGAAAGTAAAAGACCCTAAGAGTGTAGACTTGTGGGAAGGTCAGGGGGGATGGATGGGACACTCAGATGGCTATCTTCCAGACACCCCAGAGCACATCAGCCACGGGAGAACCTTCAGCCAAGGTTTACGATTACAGACATCTAAAGCATTTGTTGTTTGGCAGCCTCCCCATCTCACAGGAAGGCAGCTTGCATATTTAGGAGGGGAACATACCTCTTTCCAGAAGCATCCCAGGGAGTCCATGCTATGATTCCCAGACAGAGGCTTCCCTGCTGCCCCATGACTTCATTTATTTCATTTATGCACCCGGGATGCCCTTGTGTCCACCTCCCGGTCCACTGCTACCATCGAAGCCCTCGCTCCAGTGGCTTCATGGCTGCAGAGCTGAGAGACACACGTCTTTTATCATGCAAAGAGATATTTTCTCCAAGAAATATGGTTTATAACCCCTAAGAAATCCACAGCTGCAAACGATTAGGGACCCTTTTATGGAGGAGTTTATTCAAGGTCCCCAGCCTGTAATCCAGAGTTTACTCATGGGACACTTCCTCGCAGACTCACCTCTACAACGTGGCAAAGGCCCTTTGACGACTCTCTACCCCAGTGCAGATTTCTGACTTCAACTCACCGCTTGACCTTCCTCTCTGCTTGTTCTTTATTTTGCAGTTTTACCTGGGGTTGGGGGTGGCGGGAGGAACTGTCTGTCAACCAGCTCCAAAATTCACTTCACTCCCTGGAGACCCTCATTCAAACAATACTCTTTGGGTCTTTCTTGATTTCCCAGATGTTCCTGAGAAGGAATCCATTATTAGACTACAACTTAATCTCTCTGCGTTGGGAAGCAGCCTAATTTAACAAGTCAGAGCACCCAGGAAAATAGTGGGTGCTCAACAAACATTTGCAGATTGGCTGGTTGAGCTTGTTGAATACTGGTATTTCTCAAAGAAAGCATTAGGCAGCTTTTTTCACCTGTCACGGAATTTAAGAACATAAAGTTCTCATAGAGGTTATTTAGTCTGAATTATGCATTTGGCAAGCAGGGACACTGGGGTTGAAATTCCCATAACTAGTAAGTGGCAGAACTGGAACTCGAACCCGGGTTTTCTGACTCCCTTTTCAGTGCTCTTTTATTTAAGTGAGTTTCCCACAAGATTAGAAATTCAGAAACTAATGTCATAGGCATTCTGATTTTAGCTCCAAAATGTATGTACTTTCCTAGATGCCTCGTCACTAATAGCCAAACCATTTTTCACATTAAAAGGTACATGCTTTCCCATATGTTTTGCATGTAACATTTATGTAAAGTAAGTGTCTTTTTAAAAATAATAATAATAAATTAAAAAAAAATTTTAAAAAGGTACATACTTGCTCATACTATAGGAAGTTCAACAAGTAGCTTTAAAGGATATATAGCAGTCATGTAACATGATGTGGAAATAACAAATTCCAAGGACTTCATTTCTCTTTAGCTTTTCATACTTTCAGGCCTTTATTGAAAAGTATTTCCAAGCTAAAATGCTTCTGCAATGTGCCTTTGGGCTTCCAACCTAAGTTTGATCCTTCCCTGAGAAGTCGGGGTGATGCAGCAAAAGGAGGTGCTGCCCAGAAATGGTTATAGGACTAGGGTATCAAACTTCGTGAAATGTCACCAGAATCCTTAGCCTGCCATCTGGGGGAGGAAGCGCAGACATCATTGATTTGGAAACAGTGACACCATGGGCCAAGGTTAGCCGGGCACACGTTGGCTCAGAAATGTGGGCTTTGCATGACGTTGACCTTGAGGATGTACCATTGTGCATATAACACTGGTTCCGTAGTAAAGAATTCATTTTTTAAAATCGTGCATGTTTCATGTCCTTAGCCAACCTAAAAATATTATTCAGGGTCACTAACTTACTAACTCCATTACCCAAGGTGATATGCTCCTTACTGGGTTAAACAAGGAGCATAAGAAGAAAAGGGAGGAGGAAGAAGAAGGAACAGAGAGAACAAGAGGGGGTAGAGTGCAAGGGACGCTAAGCCGTTCAGCACTCCTGGTCTGCTTTACAAAGTGTGTTGTGCAGGAAAGAGCAGTAGGAGATATCCAGCTGCAGAGTCATCACTTGCTTCCATTCACTTACCCATCCTGCAAACGAAGCATCTTAACAGGCACTGTACTTGCAGTGGTTTGCAAAACAGACCATTACTGCCCTCCTAGAGTTCACGGTCTAATGGGAACAAAAGCATTAATCCGATGATTGTGGGAAGCAGATGTGGCTCAAGCAGTTGGGCGCCCGCCTACCATATGGGAGGTCCCAGGTTCAGCTCCCGGTGCCTCCTAAAGAAGATGAGCAAGACAGCGAGCTGGCGCAACAAGATGATGCAACGAGGAGACACAATGAGGAAACACAATGAGAGACACAACAAGCAGGGGGGAATGAAGGTGGCTCAAGCAATTGGGTGCCTCCCTCCCATGTGGGAGGTCCTGGGTTCAGGTCCCGGTGCCTCCTAAAAAAAAGAAGATGAGTAGACACAGACAGAACACAATGAACAGACACAGAGAGCAGACAGTGAGCGCAAACAACGAGGCAGGGGAGAAGTAAATTAATCTTTAAAAAGAAATTATCACACACACCTACATGTCAATATCTAAGTACTCCAAAGGAAAATGGCAGGTTACTTGAAAAGCATATAACTGGGGGATTTGGTTTATTCTGGGAGTTCATAGAAGGCATCCCTGGAAGGATGAGCTGGAGGAGGATTAGGTGCTAACCTAAGTGAGTAAGAGTTGGGGGTAAGGCGTGGTCCAGATGGAGGTGACAGGCTGTACCACGGTCCCAAGACAGCAAAGTGCTTGCAATATGTGAAGACCTGAATCCAGGGCAGTGTAGCTGGCGCTCAAATAATGAGAACACTGTGGCAAGTTGAGGTCAAAGAGCTCTAGTCCGATTATATGTGTGTATTAGGTAATTTCTATAGGATGGGGTGAGGATTGGCAGCCTTGCTTCGGTTTGTTGGAAAAGAAAGGCAGCCCAGGACATTGATACAGAAATAGGTCCAAGATTTCTGTTCAAATATCATGGATGTTTCCATAAGGTGTCTAATAGAGCACCCTGACTTCTGTGTTTGGGCGTCCTTGCCCCGTTTCATTTATCTTCTGCACTGACGCCACCCCATCTCAATCACTTGATGAAGTGATTAATCACTACATTAAGGCTTTTTGCTAGACCTTGACATTTGGTAGGGAGATGGTTATTCTTGACCTTTCATTCTCCCATAAAAGTCATAATGGAATTGCGTTACATTATGGATCAGTTTGGAGAGGCTTTATATTCTCAGAATCTTGAGGATACTTTTATCTTTGATTTTATGCTTGAGTAGCGGTTGTCTTGTCATTTCTTGGGGGGAGGGTGCTACCAATCTGGGACCTTTAAAAACTACATTTTTGGTTTGGGGGCGTGCAGGCCACTACTGAGTGTGAATTTTGACCTCAAACTGGCAAAAATGTGAGCATCTAGTTCAGAAATCCAAGAGGAGAATTGTTTTCCAGTGCTTTCTCCAGCGTTCCCACCTGAACAGGCAAGTGTCCTTCTTCAGGGGGAGGCTTGTCCTAGTTCACCCACTGAGCCTTGCTCTCTAAGTACCCTGACATGAGGTGAGGTGGCTCTGATCTGACCCCTTCTCCTGTACCCCACAGAAGCGCGGCTTCTTTAAACCTCAGAACTAGATTACAGGGGCTGCAGATGTAGGTGACTCCAGAACAAATACTGTTCATAAGATCGTTACTCCTGGGGAACATCTTCTTATCCTTTTTTTTTTTTTTTTTT
>JAQZBX010102980.1:0-11101 GCA_029593785.1 Cabassous unicinctus | reverse complement strand
ATATGCTGTATGGTAAAAGGAGAAAGAATTTTTTGATACCTTCATTCTTTACCATCCTGAGGCTCTGTGAATTCTACGAATGGTATTCTATCACTTGAGACAGTAAAATATTTATGGTGACATAAAGGTTTATAGAAATTGCTACAAGGTCATATAAATAGAAATTCAGGATTTAAGGCAGGAACTTAACTCTTTGAGGCCAAATCAAGTGCCTTTTCACTATATTATCTTTGAAGCTGTCAGCATTAGAGGTCACAGGAATTAATTTTGTCCTTCAGAAAGGACAATTGATGAGTTCATTTCAATATACCTAGATTATGCTCAGATAGAATTTATTCAAAAGCCTGCATTCCCAGTGTGACTGAGTCTGAAAATGTCCCCAAGTTTTCCCTTCTCTAATTCACAGCTGTTAGGACCAGAATGAATGTATTAAAACATTAGGTCGGGATATTGAGGAATCATACTTCAAAATGTCTGTACTAAATTTCATATGAAAGAATAAAAAAGCACAAAATCCAGAAAATCCCTACAAGTTAAAGCAAATTAGTGCAAGAATTTTAACCTTTATAAAAATTTAAATAAATTATACAGTTCTTAATATTAAAACTGTCATATTGAGACAAACAGGTATCCATATGGGGGAAAAAAGATAAAATTGGATCTGTTCTTTATTCCACATGCCTAATAAGTGTTCTAGAAAATGAAGTTTAAAATTTAAATGAAGAAAATATAGCAAAACTCCATGGCAAAAATAACAGAAAAGAAGTTAAAATGAAAAATGAATAATTGAGAAAAAAATCACTGTGCATTACATGTAGTGAAAAAGTGAACAATCAACTATCCTATAGAAAAGTAGAAATTCGATTAATTAGTTCTTATAAAAGGAATACATATAAACTTATGTACATGAAAAGTTTTTTATCCTCATTTATAGTTACAAAAGCAAATTAAAACTGCCCTGAGATATAATTTCTCGCTATATTCAATTGGCAAAAATACAAAAGTTTAATGACATATCCTGTAACGGAAGCTGTGGGGAAAAAGACATTATTGTTCATTGTGGACAGGATTGTAACAAGCTAGAATCCTTACAGAAGGTGACTTTAAACACTAAGCAAAATTACACATGCATTCATCACTTTTAAAATCAACCACAGATCTAAGAATCCACTCTAAAGGTAGAGAAGCAAAAATATAAAATAACATATTAACAAACCTTACTTGTAATAACGAAAGAAGAGATACAATTCATATGAAAATTGTTGAATAATTTATGTGTCACAATAAGGTATTGTATAACTGTAATAAAAGAAAGAGGACAATTTCTAAATATTGCAATGAAGTGATATCCACCATGTATTAAGTGAAAACAGATGAGATGCAGAAAAGGGTTGTAGTATATCAAATTTTATGAAAGAAGAGGAAAAGCTAAATCAAGAGCTCAACAAAATGGGAAATTAAGAAGGAAAACTTCTGGGAAATACCATATAATATAGTTTTGCTTTTAGTAAAAGGTAATATTTCACATAGTTTAAAAAATACATTTGTATTTAAAATAAATAAAAAACAATCTCTACCATTTGAAAACAAACCAAAATAAATTAACCTGTCTATAACGTTGTAAACATGCACATGTAGTGTAAAACATTTCTTTAAGGGACTTTACAGTTTTATGCCGATATGTCACTCTTACATAATGATTATTTTATTATAAAGTAAATAATATATAAATGATATTGAAACCAAAATTGTCAGCCTAAGAGATGAATTGCAGCTGTAATGTCAGGGAAGGTAAGTTTGATGGCTTGGAGTTATGTACACCAGAAAAATATATTCTCAATCTTAATCCATTCTTGTGGGTATGAACCCAATCCAAATAAGATCTTTGGATAGGGTTACTTCAGTAAAGGTGTGTAGTTTAACTGAATCAGGATGGGTCTTAATCCTATTACTGGAGGCCTTATAAAGAAGGTCAAATAGAGAGAAGACACAGGAGAAGCAGAAAGCTGGAAGTCAATGGAACTCAATGTATTTGCAGAACTTGCTCCCTCACTGTGTTCTTGTCTGACCTCCCTACTTAAAATGAAAACTCTAGTTAAACACTTTAGCATTCCTCATTACTGGAAAATAATTATATATCTGTTTTGTTTATTTTTTCTTTCTTATTAAATGTAAATTTGATGAAGGAAGAAACTTTGATTCTCTTTTCACCCAAAACCTAAGATAGTGCCTGGCTCATGTTATACCTATTAGAAATATTTGGATATTGTATGAATGAATTAATAAATGAATACTTGTGTAACCTCATGATGTACTCAACATCCTTTCTCTGTTTCCCATATGAGAAAGCAATTTTCAAAAAATAGTTACTGTTTTAATACTGATTAATTAATGCCTGCTCTTCCAACAGTCTATATTAAATGATGTTGATTGTTACTACAAAGAGATTATATTTCTATGAAAGAAAAGTTTGAATGTGATTTATTTTTATAATTTTTCTCATATTAATAGCATATCTTTGTATGTAATGGATATGCAAAAATAATTGCTGATAAATGGACACACTATAGCTTTTTTTTTTTCCACAATTGGATTTTCAAAAAAATATTTTTTTCCAGTAACATATTTACAACCTAAAATAAAAATATGGAATGCTTCATAAATTTGCTTGTCATTCTTTTGCAGGGACCATGCTAGTCATTCTCTGTATCACTGCAATTTTACTATATGGGCTGCTGAAGGGAACACCACAATAAAACTTTGGTAAAGGTGCTTTATGCCAAACTTTTGCTAAAGGAAAATATTTGGGATATTGGTCTCCATTTGTAAGTAATTTCATCAGGCTGTATTTAATTTTTAAATTTCAATATTTCTGTTTTAATAAGCCTGACTAGATATAGGAAATCAAGCCAAATGGAAATTTTCTTATTTTGTTTTGATTGCCTAGTTTCAATAATCACTTTTTCTAAAACCATCCTGATTTGTCTTTGTTCTTTGAACTATCTCCTCTCTACAACTGAATCCCTAGAGTTTGGTAGTTACGGCTCTATTCCCAGTTCCGTAGAAGTTCTTATTTATCATTCAGTAATTATTCTTGATACATTGACTTTGTGCTAGTCATTTTTTAGGGGCTTGGCATAGAGCAGTGAACAAAGTAACAGAAATTCCCTGTTTTCCTGGAACTTTTATTCTAGTCAGGAGCGAACACAATGTACAATAAATGCAATAAAGATGTTTGAAGCTTATCATGTATTTTAAACACTAAAATTGGGTATTAGAGTAACCCCTGCAATACAATACTGTATTCATGGAACTGTGTGTGATTGACAAGGGGCAGTTGAGCAAAAATTTAAAAGAAGAGCTTTCTAGTCAAAGAATATACGAGTATAAAGGACCATAAAAAAGAGGGTCCTATTTTTTCAAGGAACTGCAAAGAAGTCAGAATAGCTGCAAAAGACAGAGGGAGAATGAGCAATAAAAGAGATTTAATAGAGACTAGACCATTTATTCAACTGAATATTTACCATCATAAATATTTGTGCTTTAACTCTCAATAATTCATGAGCACCTGAAAGCCGGATCTTCATACTTCTCCAATATAGTTTGAGTGGGTCATATGGAGGCAGAGAGCTATGTCTGGCACATTTAGTCACTCATTAGTATTTGCTAGTGATGAATCCTGGGATTATATATGTTTTTATAATTATGGGAGGGTGCGGGAATGATCATGGGGCTAGGGGAAATGATTTTAAAATATAAAACTTTCCAGATTAAATATCGCTAATACTGCTATATTTTCTTCCAAGTTTTCTAGTATGCAAAAATTTTATCAGGGAAAGTGATTAATTTTAATTGTTTATTTTGTGATCTCTAGAGAAAAGGGCAAGAAAAAGTCTCTAGGGTTCATGTCCAACAGTTGTGACTCCAGATATAAGATTGCATGCCTCACTCCCTACCAACCTTTCCAGAGACAAAAGAGATCCTGCCTCTACCATCAGCAGGTTTGCTTTAGGATTCTAAAGATGTACTCTTATTAATTTCAATGTAGGGTATCTAGAAATTAACTTGTCTACTGTTTAGAGCAAGACAATTTTTGAGAAATATTCAGTCATCATAACAGTTTTGTATTTTAATATTCAAGGAACAGAAAGAGGAATCTTTAAACAGAGTTTTGCATAGAGGTGCTGGGACAGCAAGGCTCATAAATAAGAGTGATACGAGCAACAGATATATGGGGTGGAAGAACAGAAGATGCCTGAAAGTTTTATAAATGTGTATTTTCTTCCTTCTGTAGATTTTCAGAGGAGTTGTCAAGGTGAAATATATATGAGTAGAATTGAATAATCAGGGATCAAATGAACTCTCACATGGAAAAAATTTTAAGGGAATCAGCTTTAATTAAGATTATAAAGCATGGAAAAATGCTTTTTCCTGGAATTAACGTGAACATTAAAATAAGAAAAAATTATGAGAAAGAAGATTTTAGTTATTATATTTCCTGGGCACAAAAATATAATGAATATTACCATCAACTTAATAACAGCATTTGAGACAGTAAAGAGCCAGAATATTAAACATATATATTGGTTAAAACTTAATTCTCAAATCACTTAGATAAATGAAATATAGTGTTAAGAAAAAATGTAATAATTAGGATGCCCAGCTGTGTGATAGATCACCTTTTGAAATTGTCTTTAAGTTTTAGATGTGTGAGTATAGGAACACATGGGGCCATTGAGTGCCTCAGTCTGTCTTATAACCTGACATCTTTATTGCTGGGGCATCTGAAAATTAGGACCAGAGATAACCTTACCAGAATTGATAAAGAAGATGGTATAGTGGTGGGATCTGATTGGTTCTGGGCTTTAATTTTAGAATTTAACAATTCTTTTTATTACTGTTTTCCCATGAAATGACTTCATAGTGCAGTATTAACTTAAGATTTTCACCCTACTCCTTCGTATGTAATACAGGCAACAGAATGAGTATCTTAGGTATCTTGAATGGCGAAAAGAGAGAGAGACCTAGGAATGTAAAGTTTCTATGTCAAAAAATTATGATAGTATTTCTGGATGTGACCATTTCTCTAAACCCCATTCTCATGGGTTTCATCCTGATGCTGCTCTATCATAGCTCTGTTGCATGTCACACTGACCCTGGAAGATTTAGCACCCTTTTAGAATCTCTAGTTTGTTCAAAAATTAAGAGTGTGATCATTAACAAAGGAAAATTTTCCTATATAAACCTTTAACATGGATCAGAGTCTGGTATAGAAAAATGATATATGGCTGGGTGTCTGGGATCAGGGCCCTACTCACCAATTCAGAGACTGGTTTTTATCTGCAAGTCACTGGGAAAGTAAAAATTTCTAGCTTCTGCTTTGTTACCTGCATAATAAAGAATTTAGCCTTGATTATCATTTGTTTTAATTTTATTATTCCTCAAGCAATGAAGAAGAATTGGAAATTGGACTCCCTCATTTGAGGAGAATTTTCTCTGAAAAATAGAAGCAAAATTTATTTTGATATCAAATTTGCTGCATCACATAGAAAAACAAAAATTAAAGGGTTAGAGCACATTAAAATAAAAGACACAAATGAAAGTGTAAGGCTGTTCATTCTTTATGCCCCATGTGTTCATGGGATAATTTAGTTTAAAATCTTTCAATTTTTGTTACTCATTGTAGATATGACATAATTACTCATTGTATTATGCTACAGTTTTGCTTCATGAACACATAATGTTCAAGGAGATTTGAAAACGTTATGTGATGACATTATTAAAAATTATCATCAAAGCTCTTGCACTCATTTTCCTATAATTTTTTATATTAAAACTTATAGGTAAGAATTTGAACTGAAGATAGTTCAAAATTGTATTTGTTTCCCCTTAAGAAAACTTAAAAATCATGATTTTTAAATTGTAGATATTAAATATATTTTGGATAATAAACACATAGAGAGATTTTTGAATGATATAAGTTTTGTCTTATCTTCTGGTATGAGCAAGGGATAGTTAATCAAGCTTCCTGTATGCTCACTCTCAATATTTTTGTTTTGTTTTGTTTTCAGGACTGAATTTCAGATTTCAACAGATAGAAAGCATGCTGTTGTCTGAGAGAAATAAAAGTGAGGCCACATTCACCCTCCTGGGCTTCTCAGATTACCCGGAACTGCAGGTCCCTATCTTCATAGTATTTCTGGCTATCTACAGTGTTACTGTTGTAGGGAATCTCGGAATGATTGTGATGGTCCAAATTAACCCCAAACTGCACACGCCCATGTACTTTTTCCTCAGCCAACTCTCATTTGTGGATTTCTGTTATTCCTCTGTCACTGCTCCTAAGATGCTGGTGAACCTAGTTTTAAAAGACCGATCCATTTCCTTTTTAGGATGTGTACTTCAATTCTTTTTTTTTTTTTGTACCTTTGTGGTTACTGACTCCTTTGTATTAGCTGTGATGGCCTATGACCGCTTTGTGGCTATTTGCAGCCTTCTGCTTTACACAGTTGTCATGTCCAAGAAACTCTGTGCCATGTTGGTAGTTGGATCATATGCATGGGGAGTCACCTGTTCCTTTATACTTACATGCTCTACTTTCAAATTATGTTTTCATGGTTTCAACGTAATCAATCACTTCTTCTGTGAGCTCCCCTCACTGCTTTCTCTCTCCTGTTCTGATATTTACATAAACCAGTTGCTGCTTTTCATCTTTGCAACCTTCAATGAGGTGAGCACATTACTCATCATTCTCACCTCTTACGTATTCATTGTTGTCACCATCCTGAAGATGCATTCAGCCAGTGGGCGCCACAAAGCCTTCTCCACCTGTGCCTCACACCTGACTGCCATCACCATATTCCATGGCACCATACTCTTCCTCTACTCTGTGCCCAACTCCAAAAATTCCAGGCACAGGATCAAAGCGACCTCTTTGTTTTAAACAGTGGTGATCCCCATGTTGAATTCCCTGATCTACATTTTCAGGAATAAGGATGTCAAGGAAGCTGTCATTAAGATAATGGGCAATAAAGTCTTTTCTCTGTAAGTATATTATAGTGAAGTTTGTTACTGACTTATAAATAATTTATTTCCCAAAAGGTTGTTTTAAAATTACCTTTAGATTTAAATGAACAGTTAATATTTTATAATGGAAGGGACATTAATTTTGATTTTTTTTTTAAATTTTGTTTTAAAGATACTAAATTTGGCAATATCTCTTACTTGTTGGAGAAGATCAATTAACTTAATGTCTCTCATCTTATAATTTTAGAAGAACAATTAACTTAATTTCTCTCATCTTTTAATTTTTCATCTACAAAATTTCAATAGCATGATCTTGTGAATAACTGATTGTGAAGATTAAAAAGAATATAAATACTATGTTTAATACTTTGTATCTTCTAAACAGATAATAATTTCTTCCTGCTTCTTATAATGCACTTTTAATATTGTAGGTTCTCAAACACATGAATTTCTCTTAAAAAGTACAGATTGCAGTCAAAATAAGACATTGTCCTTGCCTTCAAAGAACAAAAAAATCCAGTGGTAATTGTAGGTCATCATAGAAAGTGGTTATTATATAAGGTAGAAATAATATGTATCATAAGAGAATTTTGGAGAAGGAGAAGTTCAAATCCATTTGGGGGCATTAGATTTATGTCTTCATAAGATAAGTATTATTTGAACATGGCCTTGGAGAATGGGCAAAATTTTATGAGACAAATTTCAGTGAGGAAAAAGGTTTTTTAGATGAGAATGGCATGAACAAAATCAAGGAGGTTAGAAGGTAATATTGAGTCAATGATCCAAAAAAAATATTTGTCAAATAAATATTCAGTGTGCATGCATGCATATGTGTGTTTGTGTGTGTGTCAGTTGAGTATGCAGGTTACTTTAGCATGAATGCAGTTTTTGCATTTTAAATGATATTGTCTATACCCTGAATGTGTTTTACAACAGATATCCAATGTAACAGTATGCTAAATCCAAAGTTTAGAAATGGTAGATTGGATCTCAAAAAATATTTTATGTATAAAGCAGTTATGAGGGTTTACCTGAACATGGATTCAGTCAACCATTTCAGTGGAAGTCAGGACTGGAAATGCAGTTTTGCAAGAAAGATCTGTGGAAGGCTCATTATCTGATGGGTTGGACCTCCGTGAACTGTACGCAAAGCCAACATTTTTTTTTGCAAAATCTGAATGAGAGAACCACTGCCACACTGGACTGAAAGGAATAGAAAAAGCATAAATTGTTGTAAGAATGATTTCAAGGGCAAAACCATGGAAGCTGAGGTCTGAACAAAAGACATCTCATCATGTCGAGAGAGTGGGCCAACCCATGTGTGTGGAAAGAGTAGGTTCACCCCTCTGGAGGAGCAGACCATCTTCTTTGGTACTTAGGAGTGAGTAGGCCTTGTCCCCCATATTTCCACCCCAGTGCTCAGAGAGGTTGGGGACTGTTGCCATCCCAGTGCTTGTAAAGAGTGGAGACTTCAACCTATTGTTTGGGGAGAATATGGCCACTGCACAAGCAATTGCAAGGTGTGGGGCTGCTTCTACATCAGGCCCAGAGAATAAACAACAATCCTTAGAAGTCTGTTAGACCTTGAAATCTAATGGAATTTGCCCTGCTCAGATTCAGAATTGTTTGTGACCCATGACTCCTTCGACTTTCTCCCTTCTGGAATTGAATGTTTATCCTATGTCTCTCCTTCCATTGTATATTGGAAGCAGATAACTTGTTTTTCAGATTTTCCAGGTTCACATAAAGAGCAGAACTGTGTCCTAGAGCAGAACACACTCACAACCAATTATGATGAGATTTTGTATTTAACATTGTTATTGAAATGACTTAAGGCTTTTGGGATGTTGTAATGGAATGAATGTATTTTGAATGTGGAGGAAACATGTCTTTTGGGTTCCAGACACAAGCACTGTTGTTTTGGAGATATGTACCTCCAGAAAAACATGTTCTTAAACTTAATACATTCCTCTGGGAATGGACTCATTGTAAATATGGTTACTTCATTTAAGGTGTGGCCCACATGAATCAAGTTGCGCTTTAATATAGATTACAAGAATCCCTTCATAAACAGAGTGAAAATGAGACAGGAAAAAGAAAAAGTCATAGGGACCAGTGAGAAGCTGGGGGTCAGTGGGACCCATAAGAGAAGACAGAAGCTAGAAGAGGCTGCCACGTGCACCTTGATTTTGGACTTTTCCTAACCTCAAAACCATGAGCTATTAAATTCCTATTGTTTAAGCCAACCCATTGCATAGTATTTTATTTGGCAGGTATGAATTTAAAGCAGCAAGGATGTTGAGGGACCAAATGTGTATGTGCTATCATTTTGCCATCTACCCCCTGTCATATAAAATATCAATCCTTTACGATTTTCTTTCCTAAACATGTGCATATTCTTTGAATCCTTTTCAATAAAACTCCTATCTAAGTTAAAAAAAAATTATTGGAGTTGCTATGGTTTTGAAAGCTAATATCCTCCATATAATTATCCAAAATTAAGTGAAAAACAATGCAGTCGTTAGCATCAATGTATATTTAAATTGACATATTCTAATTATCAAATATGTTTTCATAACTCAATTTTGAATAAAATTCACCTCCTTTTCTCTACTCAGTACATCTAGATATAATTACAAGGAAATCAGTTCTATAGTGAGGAAAATAATTTGCCAACTGTTTTATCGAGGAAGAAAAATATACCCTAGGGAATATTTTTTTGTGGGCCCAGTAAACATATGTGATATGGCCATATGATCTTGAATTTATGATAATTAATGAAAAACTTTATTTTCAGTTCATATAAATTACTCAATAAGGAGTCAATTAAATAATCACTGTATATGGAAAGATAAAAAATATAAAAAATAAGTAGCATTGTTTTAAATATTGATTGTCTAATAAAAGAATGCTGTTTTCTCTTGAATTAATTTGATTCACTTGGTTTCTATAAATAATTTGCTTTTCATTACACACTTGATATCTATCTAGTTTCAAATTTTATTTGAAATTAGAAAATTAACTCTATTAACCTTGAGTTGCATTAATCATGGTAATAATATTATTTACATCTGAAGTATGTAATTTATGTAGTGAAAATTACAGAGTAACTTCATTTACTTCTCTCCTACTTTGGCAAACAAAGTTCACTTTGTGTGATAGAAATGATACAACACACTTAGCTATTCTGGTATGACCAAACTGAATGAAGGTGGGCCTTAATTTAATATGCCTGAAGGAAAGAAAAGAGATTGCATAGGGAAGTAGAAGGCAGAATAGGAGAAGCCAGAGAGAGTGATCGCCTTGTGACAAAGGACCACCACCATCAGAACACTATCTACTGTAGAGAAAGCAGAGCCTTGCCAACACCTTAATTTTGGACTTCTAGCCTCTCAGATTATGAGCCAATAAATTCCTGTTGTTGAAGTCAACCAGTCTGAATAGTATTTGTCATAACATCCCTGGCAAACTAAGATAGTATTCTTTAAATATTTGGCCATGTGCCGCTAATTGATTTTTGAAAGGATGTATACTCCAAAAACTTATTCTGACATATACAATATTTCATTGTAGTTTAAATCACAGCAAAAAGTGTAATTCCATCATACATGATAATTCATTTAAAATAAATAAACAAGATTAATTTTGTAATTATATTTATATCTTTCTTTTTTCTCCTTTAACTCATATTTCAATTCCAGTTCTCCAAAGACAATATGAGTTTATGAATCACACTCTAAATTTTTTATGATCAACTGTATTCTTTCAGTGTTATCAAATATATTTTTCTAGTTTGTTAAACTTGTTGTAATGACACAATAAAAATACACTGCTAATTAAGAAATGTAATTTTGTTATAAATTTTAATGAAAATATGAATATAAAAATTAGAAAATAATTATAGGAAATGTTTATTTTTATTAGAAGGATGTTTGATTTTAAAATTAATTAATATATTAATTAGTTTTTAATTAATTAATATGTTAATGAATTTTTAATTAATATGTTAATATATAGATGATCATTATATGTGATTGGTTAGTATATCAATCAATTAATATGATTAATTATATGA
>JAQZBX010102979.1:0-11101 GCA_029593785.1 Cabassous unicinctus | reverse complement strand
TTTTTTTTTTTTTTGAGGTACTGGGATTTGAACCTGGGACCTCGTGTGTTGGAAGCCAGCACTCAACCACAGAGCCACATTGGCTCCCCTGAGTTGGTTTGTTCATTTGTTTTGCATGTTGTTTGCTTTTGTTGTTGTTGTTTTTTTAGGAGGCACTGGGAACAAACCTGGGACCTCCCATGTGGGAAGCAGGAGCTCAACCGCTTGAGCCACATCCACTTCCTTTTTATGAGTTTTGTTCTAAGGATTAAATGAGGTGATACAGGTAAAACTTGTGGCACACATGGCATGTGGAAGGGACTTAATAACTGGGGCTACTATTAGTAGTAATGAAATATTGTTCTTTGTATTTTAGGAAGTTGACATCACACAGAGAAAATGATTTTGTGTTTGGATAGGAAAACGAGGTACATTTAATGATTATAATGAAGGAGGGAACTGCAGGTTAGATTTTAATCTTTTAAATCTGATTACTAAGGATTTTGCAGGTAAAAATAAAAGTTTGTGTAACTGTACTACTTTTGTGAAACCTTACAGTTTACATTTATTTGTGTGTGTGTGTGTGTGTGTGTGTGTTTGTGTGTGGTAGAGCCTTGAATTTAATGATTGTTTAATAGCTGTATTTCTGAAAGCAGTGTGAAGGCTATTCATCTAATGTGGTGCTACCCTTTTATCGAATTCAAGGCAAATATTTATTCTAAGGTCATACCTATTCATTTTTCAAGCTTTTGAGGCTTCTCTTTCTTGAAGTTACCATTTTTGGTCAAACACTGTTTAAATTAAATTAGTTTGACCACATAGATTTTTCTAATGATTTATCTTAGTTAGTAACTTTGCAGAAGTTGTATTCAAAATTTTTAGGTCCTTTATTGTGACTGTAGGCTCTGCAAAGACAATTGATATTTTATTGTTTGCTTTATTTCCCTGAATGACATTAAACTGCCTGTGCCTGCATGGCTGGGTGTATGCTCTGGTTGAAGAGCTCTCATTCCTGTTGTCAGGTTAGGGGCTCTCCAACCCAACATGCAATTTTCTCAGGATGTTGTGGAAAACTATCTAGAGACAAAGAGCTGGCTGTCTTCTCAGATGCATAGGTGTGTACCCCAGTTTGTTGTTGGCTTTGTGGGTACTTCTTTAGTACTGTGTTATCTTCTGTTTAGGCAGTCCTGCCTCCTGCTCTCCACTCTGCCTCTAACTGATCAGGCAACCGCACACATGCTCTTGACCGTCTAGTGGCAGTTTCCTCATAGTTACTGAGCACAGGATAGTGTTGGTTGTGAAGAGTGTTTTGAGAAGTGGAAAGGTCTATAAGTTGAAAGACAATTAGGTATTATACTGTTGGGTCTGTTCATTGATTTAGCTACATGTTCATCAAACAAGAGTGAAATGCATTATAAAGAGACTCACTAGCTCACCTCTCAGACTATTCCCATGTACATAGTGACCTGCGGGATGCATCAGTACTGAGCAGCAGTGTGAGCTTGGGCTCTTGGTGCATTTTTGGCATTTTCCTGAAATTGCTACACAATGATTGCCTACCTCTCCAACTGTTTATTTGTGAGAATCAAATGAGATGCCGGCACCTTAACATACTGTAAAAATACTTTTAAATGAGAAATTATTAAGATAATGGGACTTTATTATATTTAAATTCAGAAGTTCCAATGTTCAACGTGGCTTGTGTCACATCTTTCAATTTGACTACTCATTGTGATTGGTGGAGCTTATTTAGGTTTTTCTAAGCAATAATTAATCTTTTTCTGTTAGTTACTGGCATTGGGGCATGCTTCAGTCTGCTGAAAACAGGTCAATGTTTGTTATCAAGAACTGACAGTCTGATGAATAATACAAGATGTTAATATCAGGCAAAAATACAACCAAAGCTAACTATGGGGTGGAGGGGGTGTTGAAAAAAGAACTGCTTTTCTAACCAGTTAATAGGGGGGAAAAAAAAAAAAAGATTACAAAAACACTCATCAGCACCTTGGAAGATTTTTAAAGGATTTCTTTACATCAAACAGCTTTTTGAAATTAAGACAAAGCTTTCTAAGGGTTTGGTGGTGTTTACTTTTTCCTTCTTTGTGAGAGAATTATATTTCTGTGGAGCATCAGGGAACCAAGGGGATAGTTTACTGAGGTTTTGATATCTGTCATTTTTGCCTACACATTGCTATCACTACAAAGTGTCAAGTGAAATTATTTCCTTGTTATCTACCCATCCCTAGTTTCTTTCTGACTTATTCAGTAGGAACACAGAAAATTTAGGACTTTCCAAATTAATAGAACCTTTTTTTAAAAAGTTGTTATACCTGATAAATATTTTTTAGCACAGTACGCTCTGATGGTTATATTTACTTGTAGTGTCATGAGCACTTGAATATTTCATGCTTTGCCTAAAATTCATCTCTTGCTGGGAAAGTTGTACTTTACTCTGTTTGACAGTAGTATTAGAAAGTGTTAGAAATTGAACCATTCTTCCTCTACTAAGTAAATTTCACTTTTAAATAGTGTTCACTCTAAACTCAGTGCAATGAATTTAGGAATGCATTTCATTGTTTATTTTTTTGAGATTAGGCTTGTCATGTGAGTGTGAATTATGGGTCTAGTTAATTCTGTTTATAAAATGAGATGCTGAAACTTAAAATCATTGGATTTACGCCACCGCCCCCCCCAGCCCCAAATAAGCTTGTATTGAAATTACAATGACTGCCCAGTCATTATGACAGCTTTCTTCTAAATGTCTTCTACTGTCTAGCTGGTTCTTTACCCACCAACCACCTGTTTCTCCCCACTCCCTTCTCCTCCTAGTCCCTGTGGACTTAGTTTTTTTTTTTCTTTTTTTTTAAGTTTATTATTTATTTATTTATTTATCCCCCCCACACTCGCTGTCCGCTTTCTGTGTCCATTCACTGCGCGTTTCCTCTATCTCTGCTTGTCTCCCTTTGTTGCGTCATCTAGCTGTGCCAGCCCTCCACAGGTGCGGGTCGTCAGCTATCCATGGTTGTGGGCCAGCTTGCCCTCACCAGGAGGCCCCAGGAACCAAACCCAGGGCCTCCCATGTGGTAGACGGGAGCCCAACCACTTGAGCCACATCCGCATCTCTTAACTTTTTTTTTTATTTTTTAATTTTTAATTTCAAAATTTTAAAGGGCAGTCATACATACCATACGGGATTCCCATGCATCACCCCTCCCCCCCCAAACACCTTACATTGCTGTGACACATTTATTACAAATGATGAAAGAACATCATTTACAATATTGCTGCTATCTATAGGATTTGGGGTTTTTTTTTTTTATTTTTTTATTTGCACCTGCCTAGGTTGTCTAGTTGAGTGGGGTATGGGGAAGAAGAAAGAAAACCCTGCAGTTTACTTGCATAAAGAAATTGTGGGGTTGGAAAGAAAAGGAGAGTGTGGGTGGGGGCTCTGACCTGGCCAGTGTGATGCAAATGAATCCTGCCCCCAGTCTTGGGCCTATTCTCCTGGGAGCCCTGGGAGGGCTCAGTTAAAGTAGTAGTATAAGACTTTCTTGGCAATTTGTGTTTTACAGATTACTTTTTTAGGTGACATAAGTAATTGTCTTTTGAGGTTTAGGAGTCATTTACTTTTCAATTCACTGTACTCTAGTTTCCAACCTCCCATTCAGCTACACCTGCTCTCACCAGGGTCATAGCTGACTAAGTTGCCAAACCCAATGCTGCTTTTCAGTTCTTATTTTCTTTGACCTCTGAAATAACTGGCAGTACAACCACTCCCTCTTTCTTAATACTCACTTCTTCCTTGATTTCAGGGACACTAGGTACTTTTAGTTTTCCTCTTGTCTTTTTGACTTCTGGTCATTTTCAAAGGCTTCCCTTCCAGTTCTTTAAATGTTGCTGTTTTCCCAGTGTTTCACCACATCATTCCTCTTATGTCTCCTAAGGCTCTCTTATCTCCTTCCAGCTTCTACTCATATTTTGGTAATGTCCAGATCTGTATTTCTAACCCTATCCTTTCTCCTGGGTCCCAGTTAGATGTACCTCAAACTCCACATGTGCAAAGCAAAACCCACTGACTACCACCTCAACTCTTTCTCATATTTCTGATGTCAGTTTATTGTGAATTACCCTAAGCCAAAATCTGACATTGTTCCCATACCCTCCTCCCTCTGCCTTTTTCACTTCACAACTTGTTACTGTACATGTTGTGTAAAAATTTAGGATTGTTACTGAATTTGAGAAATGTGTTCCAGGTTTCTTTCATTTATGAGCTGTAAGACTTCAGGGCATTTCAAGTTTTCTTGTACAGCAAATAAGCCTAAAATATGATTGTATTTTACTTGGCAAACCTCTTTAATTAGTCTGCTATTGATGTCTTCCTTATAATGGTATAAGTTTTTACATGTCTTTTGATTGGAAGAATTTCCACAGACTAGCTTCTGGCTCTGTACATTTCAAACCTTGTTTCTCCTTTATTACCCACATATTCCAGTGCTGGGTGCCCATAGTATTCAGTCTTATCTTAATAAAACTTCTGAGTTTTGCATCATGATGAGTTGACTTGGTAGGAGGTAGGCATGTTCCTGGCAGATATTCTTGAACAAGGATAGCTAGCAATAACTTAACTCTGTGCAGAAGTGACTATGAAACACATAAATATTTCCCATTAAACCCAAAGCAAACATATATCCAAGTTTACTTCCCTGGTATTAATACAAGTGGGGTGTTTTAGTTTGCCAAAAGCTGCCAATGCAAAGTAATAGCACCTTTGAAGATGTTAAAAGTTAAGGTGTGCCCAGACTGAATGAGGGTGGGCCTTAGTACAAAATGGCTGAAGTCCTTAAAAGCAAAGGAAATTGGACACAGAAGAGAAGCCACAGCTCGGATCAGCCAGAAGCTGGAACTCAATGGAACCCAGAAGAGAAGGGAAAAGATGCCACCATGTGTATTGACATAAGACAGAAAAGCCAAGGAACCCCAAAGATTGCTGGTCAGCCAACTGACACTGTTTCAGAGGCTAGAGGCTGAAACCTTCTAGCCTCTGAAACTGTGAGCTGTTAAATTCCATTGTATGGTATTTCAGTAGCTGAAAAACTAAAACACTCCTCTCAGGGGTTTGTGTGAGTGAGGGTCCCTAAGCTTAAGTTTCATTATCTATGACCATGCTACGTCTTTCTCTTATCCCATCTGTTGTTGCTCACAGAAGTGTTCCTTTCCACTATCTATTCCTGCACCAGATTGAAGGAACCAATCTGTCCCCACTGCCTAGCCCTTGTGGACAGATGCGCTCCCAGTATCCCTAGTTGAAATTCTGAATACAGTTTCCCACAGAACCTTTGTTATACTGTATATGAGGTTCTTGGTCCATTATGGGTTAAGTAAACTTTATAAAAGTCTACCCTGGGCACTTTGCCAAGCTGTATAAATAGCTTTGTTTTCATGGGAAAATGTGTTTAAAGTTCCAAACAACTAATTTACACATGAACCTTTTGTAAATTGGGGAATGTCTACATGTATACATGTCTACATGAATTATGGAGGCTTAGAAGAAGGGGATATACAGATCTAGGCTTTATTGATATGTTTGGTTAATTTGTTTTGTAGCTCTATTATTCCATTTATTCAGATTAAGTTTCTTATTGTAGCATATTATGACATACTTTGCTATTTTTCCCCTCAGAATTAAAATTAGTATATGATGCTGAAAAAGGAAAATATTCATTTTCAGCATCATCCTGTTTCTTAAAGACCATTTGTTTCTACCGTTTTTGAATCTTCTTTGTTTCTAAGCCAGTAGGATTTAATAGGCTTTGGCTTTTTTTTCCCCCACAAGTAAGTGGTATGGGTTGGAGTGGGGACGGGGGGTCATGACCGTCATATACTTTTCTGTTAGAAAGGTCAAGAAACTAAATATAAACTTAATTTAGACTGAAAACACTGATTCTTTGTTTTCATTGACTCCTAGAACACATCTCTGCGAATTCATAGATGATGAATCTGAGACCTAGGGAATTCAGTTAGAGAGTTGGGACTCGCACCCAGGTCTCAAGCTACCCAGCCCTGACAGTCAAACATCTCTGAGCCTAAGTCAGAATATACAAACTTGAAAGGCGATTCCCTTCTTCTCGATCTCCTGCTGTTTTGTAGGGTGTTTCATATATTTTTTTATTTGTAAGACAGTTAAAGTGTTGATGCCCTCCCTCACAAGACTGTAATAATATTGAAAAATGTGGTTGTAGATACCTAAATGGCAGTAAAAAGTGACTCAGTGATGGAAAAGAAGCCAAAATTGCTTTAGTACTCTGAAGTGCATTTAGGGAGAATTCAGAGTTTGGGCAGAATTGATGAAGAAAGTTAGATTTTAGGGTTTTAAAATACAAAAGTAGTGTAACAATTATTCATTGTTCTCCCCATTTTTTCTGTATCTGCCACTAGGGCAATTCCCACTAACTTCAAAAGAAGCTCTATATGTGGACTTAGGAAGTAAAAGAGGAATGTAATTAAAAATCTTGGCAATTTTGGATTATAGTGCTTTTGCACACAGTTTCCTAAGTACTTGCTCTATATAAACCAGTAAGCACTTATGGCACATATTTCTTGACTGTAACAAATAGGCTTCTACTTCATTTATAGCAGCCAGATTAAAGGTATTCTCATGTATAGCACTTAAAGGAAGGGCCATTGTGGGCAAGCAATAGCAATATTTTCCTTTTGCATTGAGAATGTTTTCAAGAGCACAGTAGGAATAGTTGCTCAGCCACAGGACTTCAAACCACAGAGGACCATTCAACTTCTTGTTGGCTTGCAGATTTATTTTGTCTACTGTACTTTTTTGGACTTACTTTGTCTGAAGAAAAGTATGGACTCTAGGTGAGTCTGCACAAAACATGGAGTTTGGAAGTCCAGTGAAGGGTGTGTCTCCATTGTACCTTCACAAGCTCAATAGCTGCGCAGCACTTTATTGGGCCAGCTTGGAATTTGTACTTTGAAGGCGCCATCAAGTGGCAACATCAGGAGCTGAAACTGCTATTACAGAACTATTCCCTCTTCTGCCAAGCCCTGCTGTGAAACACATTTTACTTTTTTTTTTAAAACAGTTTATTGAAGTATATCATTCATATATGAACATACATAAACAATAAGTGTTCAGTAAACATTGTGAACTTACAAAACAAACATGCATAACATCATACAGGGCTCCCACACATCACCCCACCACAAACACTTTGCATTGTTGTAAAACATTTGTTAACAAATTGTGAAAGAGCATCGTCATAAAGTTTTACTACTAACTGTAGTCTGTATCTTACTCCCTTATACATTTTTTTCAGGATTTATTTATTTATTTACTTTCATCCATTTTTACCCCTTCCCCCCGCCCCCCATTTTTGCTGTTTTTGTGTCCATTCGCTGGGCAACTCTTTGTGTCCGTTTCCTGCCCTCTCTTCTCATCCTTCTCCTCCTGTCTTCACTGGGATTCAATCCTTGGAAACTCCGATGTGGGAGAGAGGCGTCCTACTGCCTGTGCCACCTTAGTTCCTGGTTTTTTGGCGTGTCTCGTCTTGGCTTTCCCTTGTTTCACTCTCCTGTTATGTCTTCATCTTGCTGTGTGCCTCGTGGGGCCTGATGGCACCCCTGTGCGCGGGACCTGGCAGCTCACGTGCCTTCTATATTTTTCTTTTTTTATTTTTACCAGGAGGTCCAGGGGATCGAATCCAGGTCCCTCCATATGGGAGACAGATGCTCAACCACCCGAGCCACATCTGTCCCCCTGCTATATTTCTTAAGGTTGACCAAAGATAACTAGAGTTACAGTCTTTTCCCATACACAATGGTCATATAATAAATCAGGTTTAGTTTATCACCAGCATTCTAAAAACAAGACCTAAGAGAAAAACTAGGTCTGGGGACACATGCATGGTTTCTAATATAGCAGATGTTTAGCCTACCCTGATTATCAGAAAATCAGGACAAAAGAATATTTGCACACATTTTGCTTTTGTGTTTGGGGTAATGAGGCTGCTTTGGACCATGAATTATAGGGAAGAGAAACTGACAGTAAGGTCAGAGATTGGCTGGCAGTAGGGTCCTTAGGCAACCATTATATTTGGCATCTTTATAATCCTACCTTCTCATGGAGAGTCAGAAATTAATTTCAAGTTTTTCTTTAGTGGAAGAAACCTTAATTCAGTCTTTCAAATAGCCAGGTGATCCCCTCACTTGAGGTGAGTAGTAATTGTTGCCTTAATTGTAGGATATAATCAGGATTTGAACAATTTTGAAAATTGGACCACTGGAATAGAATTGAGAGTCCAGACATAAACCCATATATCTATGGCCAACTGATTTTTGACAAGGGTGTTTAAGTCCACTCAGTGGGGAAGAATAGTCTCTTCAACAAGTGATGCTGGGGAAAACTGGATATCCATATGCAAAAGAATGAAATTGGATCCGTGCCTCACTCCATGTACAAAAATTAACTCAAAATGGATCAATGATCTAAACACAAGTGCTAAAACTGTACAACTCTTGGAAGAAAACATTGGGGAATATCTTCAGGACCTTATATTAGGTAATGGATTCTTAGACTTTACACTGAGCAGTAAAAGAAAAAATAGATAAATTGGACTTCATCAAAATTAAAAACTTCTGTTCACCAAAGGACATTATCAAGAAAGTAAAAAGGCAACCTACAGAATGGGAAAAAATATTTGAAAATTGTATGTCCAATAAGGGTTTAATATCTAGAATATTTAAAGAACTACAATTAACTCAATAAAAAGACAAACCAATTAAAAAATGGGCAAAGGACTTGAATACACATTTCTACAAAGAAGACATACAAATGGCCAGCAAGGTCATGAAAAAAAGCTCAACATCATTAGCCATTAGGGAAATACAAATCAAAACCACAATGAGATATGACTTCCTATCCACTCGAATTAAAAGAATGGAAAATAATAAGCACTGGCAAGAATGTTGGTGGGAATGTAAAATAGTGCAGGCTCTGTGGAAAACAGTTCGGTAGTTCTTCAGAAAGTTAAGTATAGAATTATCATATAACCCAGCAATCCTACTTCTAGGTGTATACCCAAAAGAATTGAAAGCAGGGACTTGAACAGGTATCTGTACACTATTATTCATGACAGCGTTATTCACAGTAGCCAATGGTAGAAGTAACTCAAGTGTTTGTCAGTAGATGAGTGGATAAACAAAATGTAGTATATATACACAATGAAATATTATTCAGCTCTAAAAAAGAATGGCATTCTTATACATGCTGTAACATGGTTGAAGCTGAAAGACATCATGTTGAGAGAAATGTCAGACACTAAAGGACAAATATCGAATGATTCCACTTATGTGAAGTAATGAGAATATGCAAATTCATAGAGACAGAAAGTAGATTACAGGTTACCAAGAGCAGGGAGGTTGGAGGGGGAATGGGGAGTTAATGCTTACTGGGTACAGAGTTTCTGTTTGGGGCAATGAAAGTTTTTGTAATGGGTGGTGGGGATGGTAACACAACATTGTGAGTATAATGAACACCACTGAATTGTATACTTTTTGAAAGTGGTTAAAATGGGAAATTTTATGTTGTTGCCACAAACAAAAATTATAAAAAGAGACCGAGCAGGCATCTGTTAAAACCAAGGTCGTATGCCCAGTGCTGGACATAGTCTGACGTCTCTGTCCTTAAGCGCTTGCAGGATACCTTGGGAAGCAGGATTTATGCCTGAAAGTTAACAATGTGACAATTGCCAAATACAAGTATGTGGCTTAGATCTCAGGTACAGGGGCTATCTCGGGTACTGTGGAGGATGACTGGGACTGGGGCCTTCAAAGGAAGGGAGGCTTTAGCAGATGGTGACGGCACTGGAGCCTGGAGGAATGGTCCTGTGTGCTTGGGGCTTGGTGGGACTGTGAAGGGACCAGGAAATTGTGGTGGAGAGTTTGGTTCAGGAAATAGTGAGAGGAAAAGGTCAGAGTTGAGATAAAGTTTAGACTGGAAGAACTTAAATGAGAATTTGACTAGTTTACATTTCTGTTGGATGGGCAAAAATAGGGGAGTAAAATATTTCATGGGTGAATTCTTTTTAGGATGTATCTGTGAGGCAGTTTCAGTGTTTCCCTCCACCCCCCACCCCCATTTAGAAACTACTAAAGCTGTATAAGGTTGTAAAATGTGTGAACTGAAGGGTTTTGGAGGAGTTAATCTTTAGTTTCTTTTATTCTTCACAATTTATAATTCTGTGAAGTTAAAAGTAACTCTTCTAGGAAAAACATTTGCAAGAAAAATTGTCTTAATTATATTTATTGGTATTAATTTTAAAGGTAACAGATGGTTCAGAAATTTTGTCGTAGTGACTTTTAAGGTCTGAAAGAAAGTGACAACCAGCCTGCTGTGATTTGGGTAAGATAGGGAAAATGCAAATGGGACTAGGGTTAATGTTGTTGACAGAATACATACTCTAAAATCCAGTGTACTTAACTAGGGATAGGTGGCAAAATTCTCTGCACTTTCTATCAGCTAAGTCAAAGAGTGACCCACAATCAGCAGTTATATAATTTACAGTGACAGATAAATAGAACCATAGCTATTACCACCACTTAGTCTTTAGAAAAAATGTTTTTCCATGGGTGTGCATAAAGGAAATTGTGATTAATAATAAAAATTTTAAAATGTTCTTCTGTAACAAAGTGTTAAGAATATGGTGATACGTGGGAAAAATACAGCTAATGTAATTTATAGACTATAGTTAATATTGTAATATTTTTGTACTAAAGGCAAAGAAGGTACTATAACAATGCTAAAAGTAAAAAAATTAAAAAAAAGAATATGGGATTTAGTTTTATGAGATGTGAATATGATCAAACTTTTTTTATTATTTTCTTCATTAACAAGGAGACCTTAGCCATGCCATTTAGCCAATCTGTGTTCATTTATTCATTTTTCTGAACACTGGAGAGACAATTGAGTTTGTTTTTAGAATTAAATAAGATAGATGTGCCTAGACAAGATTTTTTAAAGTAATTCTTCCATAATTTGTTAAGCTGCCTCTTGTCTATTATTTTATTTTTTGAAGTTGAAATTAAGTTGGTTTTTTTTTTTTTTTTTTTA
>JAQZBX010102978.1:0-11104 GCA_029593785.1 Cabassous unicinctus | reverse complement strand
TTCATCTGTTCTTTTGTATGTTCACTTTCAGAGGCCATTTCTTCAAGCTCACCAGTCCTCTCTTCTGCCTCCTCAGATCTGCTATTACATGATTCCAGTGTATTTTTAATTTCATTTATTGCACCTTTCATTCCCTTAAGATCTGCTATTTTTCTATGTATGCTTTCAAAGTTTTCTTTTTTTGCTTACCCAGTGTCTTCTTAATATCCTTAATTTCTTTAGCCATCTCATTGAATTTATTAAAGAGATTTGTTTGAACATCTATTATTAGTTGTTTCAACTCCTTTATGTCATCTAGAGGCTTATCTTGTTCCTTTAACTGGGCCATATCTTTCTGTTTCTTGGTGTGGATTGTAATATTTTGTTGGTGTCTTGGCATCTGACTTACTAGAGTAGTTATTCTGGTCTTTAGTTTAGGGCTTCCTGCCCTTTCTCCCTTGCTGGTTGTGTAGTAGGAGCCAAGGATGTAGTTGGTGCTATAAGCTGTGGGAGGCTCAAGCTGCCCTCATTGCCCCGAGGACCAATGAAGCTTCTCTCAACTTTTTCCCTTGTCAGGGGTAGGGACAGAGCCATAGCTCTGTGGAATAATCCAACTCATGCAGGCCTAGACTGTACGTTGGCAATTGTAGTTGTCCAGAGAGACTGATGAAGCTTCATGCACCTTTCTCCCCTGCCTGGGGCGGGGATGGAGCTCCAGGTGTGGGCATCAATCTATGCAAGTCTGGTCCAAGGTGACCTCAGTTGCCCTGGTAGACTTCCGATTATTCAGTCTGTGCCAGCCAGATGTACCTGCAGTTACCTGGATAGGCTGTTGCAGGGCCTGCCAGCTTCCTCCCTGCAGGCTAGGGCTGTAGGCCAATCTGGGTTAATGAAACCGTCTCTACCGTCACTGTGATTTTCAGTCAGCCCGGCTTCCCCTCGTGTGGTGGAGTCAAAATGGCGGCTACCAGCCTCTTTCTGACTTGGACAGGTTCAAACTTAAGCTCTTCTTAGGGTTATACTCTAGCCCACCAAATTTACTAATCAGTAGCTGAAGTTTGTGCCCAACCATCTCGTCCCCGTTTTTGGAAAGTGGAGCTTCCAATTCCAGCCTTGCAATAGCTCCTGAGGCAGCTTACGAATCTTCTCTGCAGATGGGCAGTCTCCTACTTCCATTCTTTCAAGGTTGTTGCAGGATGCACTTCTGGACTCCTGGAGCCCCCAAACAAGTGCTTTACATAGCTCTGGATGAATACTAACTGCCCTATAGCAGGAGCTGATTCTAGGAGCTCCTTATTCTGCTGCCATCTTGCTGGTTGTCTCAAGCATCAGATGAGGAAACCAAAGTTCAGAGAGCTGTAGCCACTTATTTGTGCAGCAAGGAAGTTTTAGGGACCAGAATAGAATGGTAATGAGAGATATAAAATGTTTAACACATTGCTTGGCATTTGGAAATTACAATGTCAATGATATCTACAGCTTTACTACATTATCATTCTTATCTTCCAGTGCTTTTTGCATTATATTGTAACATTGTCTAAAAAATATAAGCTATTTTGTATATAAAATAATATCTAAAGATAGGTCAAATGAATATCAATTTCATATTTCTTGAATTCACATTTTCAAGTGATTCTTGATCAATTAATAATTTAACACATAATGTATGGAAAAGCTAAACAGAGCCACTTTGGCCATCTGTAGCAGTTTGGCATCATTTATGAATTACAAAAATAAATATTGGATTATGTTTGTGAACTGTTCTTTTCCTGTGGGCATATTAGATTATGTTGGATTCAGAGCTTTCCCTTTTACTTGATTAAATAATGATTAAGGCTTTGATTGGCCCACCAAGGGGGTGGGGACTCAGAGAAAACCACACGGCAGAGCAGACAGTGGAGTTTTAATGCTGGAGCCCCGGGAAGTAAACACACAGAAGACGAACACAGAGGAGTAGAGACAGCTCCATAGACATGGCAGAGGCCCCACGAAGAGAGATGAGCTGTTTGCCTGATAGTTTATAGCTGGCCTTGTGAAGAGAGCAGAGCAGCTGAGCCCGGAGAGAAATGAGCCCTGGGAGAGAGATGAGAGTTATCCCAGCCTCCATCTGATATTGGAAGAGGTTGGGATCACAGAGCCCTAGAGGAGAGAAGAGGAAGGCTGGACCCTTGCAGACATTGGCAGCTATCTTGCTCCAACAAATGGCAACAGACTTTGGTGAGGGAAATACCTTATGCTTTTTCACCTGGTAACTGTAAGCTTCTACTCCAAATGAATACCCTTTATAAAAGCCAACAGATTTCTGGTATTTTGCATCAGTACCTCTTTGGCTGACTATTACACCATCCATCATGGTAGTTCCCTTATCGCTCTCTCTTTTTTTTAACAATCATTTTTATTGATACATATTAATAAAGTCTACAATTCATCCAAAGTGTATAATCAGTTTTGGTATTTGGTATAATTACATAGTTATTCATTCATCACTTCAATCATTGTTAGAGCATTTTCATTATTTTAATAATAATAAACAAAAAGGCAAGTAAACAAGAAAATTCCTCACCTCTCAATCTCTCTATGCTCCCCCTACTGAACATAGCTGCTCTTTCTGGCTATTCTATCCAAAGTGTATAATCAGTGGCTTTTAGTATAATCACAGTGTTGTACATTTTTCATCTTAAAAATTTTAGAACCATTTTATTACTCCAAAAAGAAGACTCCACACCCCATAACAATCCTTTCTCAGACCTACTTAACTATTAATCTCCTTTTATCTTCATAAAATTGATTTATTTATGTTTTATATAAATGGAATTATACAATATGTAGTACTTTGTGTCTGGTCTCCACTTAGTATAATGTTGTTGTTTTTTTTGTCTGGTGTTAATATTTGGTACTATTAACTTATATTTGTTAAAATTCAAAGAAAAACGGTCTTATATATGCACTTCTACCCATATTCATATTTCACATATTTAGTTCATAATAGGACAATCATACAGTATTTGTCCATTTGTGTCTGACTTGCTTCATTCAACATAATGTCCTCCTGGTTCATCCATGTTGTCATATGTTTCATGACTTCATTTCTTCTTACCTCTGCATAATATTCCATTATGTGTATAATTCACAATTTGTTTATCGATTCATCAGTTGATGGACACCTGGGTTGTTTCCAACTTTTGGCTATTGTGTATAATGCTGGTATGAACATCGGTGTGCAGATACTATTTGTGTCACTGCTCTCAGTTCTTCTGGGTATATACCTAGCAATGGTATTACCAGGTCCCATGGCAAGTCTATATTCAACTTCCTTAGGAACTGCCAAACAGTCCTCCACAATGGGTGTACCATTCTACATTACCACCAACAGTGAATAAGCATTCCTGTCTCTCCACATCCTCTCCAACATTTATACTTTTCTGATTTTTTTAATAGCGGCCTAATAGGTGTGAAATGATATCTCATTGTAGTTTTGATTTATATTTCCCTAATCGCTAGTGATGTTGAACATTTTTCATGCGTTTCTTCACCAGTTGTTTTTCTTTTTTGGACAGTTGTCTTTTCAAGTCTTTTGCCCACTTTTTAATCAGATACTTTGTCCTTTTATTGTTGAGTTGTATGGTCTCCTTTTATATCATAGATATTTCAGCCATTATCATATATGTGATTGCCAAATATTTTCTCCCATTGAGTCAGCTGCCTTTTCACCCTTTCGACAAAGTCCTTTGAGGTGCAAAAGTATTTAATTTTGAGGAGGTCCCATTTATCTATTTTTTCTTTTGTTGCTCATGCTTTGGGCATAAGATTTAAGAAACCACCACCTACCAGAAGATCTTGAAGATGTTTTCCTCCATTTTCTTCTAGGAGTTTTATGGTTGTTATTTTTATATTTAAGTCCTTGATCCATTTTGAGTTAATTTTTGTATAAGGTGTGCGATAGGGGTCTTCTTTATTTCTTTTGGATATGGCCATCCAGTTCTCCCAGCATCATTCGTTGAATAGAGTGTTCTGGCCCAGCTGTGTGGGCTAAACAGCCTTGTCAAAAATCGCTTGACTGTAGATGTGAGGGTCAATTTCTGAGTTCTTGATTCGGTTCCATTGGTCAATCTGTCTGTGCCTATGCCAGTACCATGCTGGTTTTTTTTTTTTTTTTTACCACTGTAGCCAAGTATTATGCTTTAAAGTCAGGAAGTGAGAGTCCTCCAACTTCTTCTTTTTTAAGACATTTTTTGCTATTTGGGGTCCCTTACCCTTCCAAATAAATTTGATTATTGGATTTTTGATTTCTGCTAAGGCTGTTGAGATTTTTATTGGGATTGCATTGAATCTGTAAATCACTTTGGTTAGAATTGCCATCTTAACAATGTTTAGTCTTCTAATCCATGAACACAGAATGCCCTTCCATTTATTTATGTTCTTCAGTTTCTTTTAGCAATGTTTTATTATTTTTTTATTTTTCTGAATACAGGTCTTTCATGACCTTGGTTAAGTTTATTCCTAAATATTGGATTGTTTTAGTCTCTATTATAAATGGATTTTTTTCTAATTTCTTCCTCAGATTGCACATCAGTAGTGTATAGAAACGCTATTGACTTTTGCATATTAACCTTGTATCTCACCACTTTGCTGAACTCATCTATTAATTCTAGTAGCTCTGTTGTGGATTTTCCAGGATTTTCTAGATATAGAATCATGCCATCAGTGAATAGTGAAAGTTTTGCTTCTTCCTTTCCTATTTGGGTGCCTTTTATTTCTTTCTCTAGCCTAATTGCTCTAGCTAGAACTTCTAGCACAATATTGAATCACAGTGGTTACAGTGGATATCCTTGTCTTGTTTCTGATCTCAGTGGGAAAGCTTTCAGTCTTTCATTGTTGAGTGCTGTGCTTGCTATAGATTTTTCATACATGCACTGTACCATATTGAGAAAGTTTCCTTCTGTTTCTATCTTTTGGAGTGTTTTATCAAGAAAGGATGCTGTATTTTGTCAAATGCCTTTTCTGCATCCATTGGGAGGATCACGTGATTTTTCTTCTTCAATTTATCAATGTGGTTATTACACTAATTGATTTTCTTGTGTTGTACCTCCCTTGCATACCTGGGATAAACCCACTTGATCATGGTATATAATTCTTTTAATGTGCTCTTTCATTCTGTTTGCAAGTATTTTGTTGAGGATTTTTGCATTTGTGTTCATTAGAGATATTGGTCTGTAATTTTCTTTTTTCATAGTATTTTTGTCTGGTTTTGGTATTAGGGTGATGTTGGCTTCATAGAATGAGTTTGGTAGCATTCTTTCCTGTTCAATTTTTTGGAAGAGCTTAAGCAAGATCGGTATTAGTTCATCTTTGAATGAATGGTAGAATTCACCTGTGAAGCCATCTGGTTCTGGGCTTTTCATCTTTGGGAGGTTTTTGATGACAGTTTCAGTCTCTTCACTTGTGATTGGTTTGTTGAGGTATTCTATTTCTTTTAAAGTCAGTGTAGTCGTTCATTTGTTTCCGGGAATTTGTGCATCTTGTCTACATTTTCTAGTTTCTTGGCATACAGTTGTTCATAATATCCTCTTATGATCTCTCTTATTTCTACAGGGTCAGTGGTAATGTCCCCTCTTCATTTCTGATTTTATTTATTTGCATCTTCTCTCTTTTTTTCTTTGTCTGTCTACCTAAGGGTTTGTCAAGTTTGTTGATCTTCTCAAAGAACCAACTTTTGGTTTTGTTGATTCTATTGTTTTTTATTTTGTTTTTGATTTCACTTACTTCTGCTCTGAACTCTACTATTTCTTTCCTTCGGTTTGGTTTGGGATTAGTTTGCTGTTCTTTTTCTAGCTCCTCCAGGTGTGTATTTAGGTCTTCAATTTTAGCTCTTTCTTCTTTTTTAATGTAAGCATTGAGGGCTATAAATTTCCCTCTCAGCACTGCCTTTGCGGTGTCCCATAGGTTTTGATATGTTGTGTTCTCATTTTCATTCATCTCAAGATATTTACTGAATTCTCTTGCAATTTTTTCTTTGACCCACTGATTGTTTAAGAGTGTATTGTTTAATCTCCATATTTATGAATTTTCTTTTTCTGTCCACTATTGATTTTCAGCTTCATTCCTTTATGATCAGAGAAAGTATTTTATATAACTTCAGTTTTTTAAAAATTTATTGAGACTTGTCTTGTGACACAGCATATGGTCTATCTTTGACTAGAACCCATGAGTACTTGAAAAGAATGTATTTCCTGCTGTTTGGGGGTGAATGCTCTTTAGATATTTATTAGGTCTAGTTCATTTATCATATTATTCAAGTTCTCTGTTTCTTTATCCTCTGTCCAGATGTTCTATCCAATACTGAGAGTGGTGTATTGAAGTCTCCAAGTGTTATTGTAGAAACATCTATTTCTCTCTGCTGCTTTGCCAGTGTGTGCCTCATGTATCTTGGGACACTGAGGTTAGTTGCATAAATATTTAGCATAGTTATTTCTTCTTGCTGAATTGCCCCCTTTATTAATATATAATGGTTTTTTTCATCCCTTATAACAGTTTTGCATTTGAAATGTATTTTGTCTGATATTAGTATCGCTATTCCAGGTTTTTTTTTGGTTACTATTTGCATGGAATATCTTTTTGCACCTTTTCACTCTTACCTGGTTGTGTCCTTAACGTCTGAGGTGAGTCTCTTGTATACAACATATAGATGGCTCATATTTTTTAATCTATTCTATCAGCCTATGTCTTTTTTTATTAAGATTTAATTTATTTTTATACTCTGCCCCCCTTGTTGTTTTTGCACTCGCTGTCTTGCTCTCTGTGTCCATTTGCTGTGTGCTCTCTGTGTCTGCTTGTCTTCTCTTCTTGTTTTCTCTTTAGGAGGCACTGGGAAACAATCCTGGGACCTCCATTTTGGGAGAGAGGCACTCAATTGCTTGAGCTACCTTAGCTCCCTGGTTTGTTGTGTCTCTCATTGTCTCTCCTCTTTGTCTCTTTTTCTTTTGCCAGCTCTCTGCAGGGCCAGCTTTCCACGTGGGCAGCTAGCTTTCACCAGGATGCCCTGGGAAATGAACCTGGGACCTCTCATATGGTAGATGGGAGCCCAATTGCTTCATGCACATCTGCTTCCCAGTCTGCGTCTTTTGATTGGGGTGTTTAAGCCATTAACTTCCAGTGTTATTACTGTAAAGGCATTACTTACTTCATCTATGTTGACTTTTTACTTTCTGTTGTCATATCGTATTATTGTCTATCTTTTTACCCTTTAGTTTATCCTTTCTAATAATCTTGATTTCTATACTCTTCTCCAAGTTCCTCACCCTTGTTTTTTTCCTTTCAGACTGCAGGACTCCCTTTAGTATATCCTGTAATTCTGGTCTTTTGGTAACATTTTGTTTGTCTGTGAAGACTTTGAACTCCCCTGCATTTTTGAAGGACAGCTTTTCCAGATACAGAATTCTTGGCTGGTGGTTTTTCTTTTTCAGTACCTTAAATGCATCATACCACTTTCTTCTCTCCTCCATGGTTTCTCATGAAAGGTTGGCAATTAATCTTATTGAGGTTCTCTTGTGTGTGATGATTTGCTTTTCTCTTGCTACATTCAGAATCTTCTCTTTATCTCTGGTATTTGTCATTCCAAATAGTAGGTATCTTAGGGTAGGTCTATTCGGATCTATTCTCTTTGGGCTGCATTGTTCTTGTATATTGATATTTATGCCTTTATAAGGGTTGGGAAGTTTTCAGTCATTATTATCTCAAATATTCTTTCTGCACCCTTTCCAATTTCTTTTCTGGGACACTCATAATGTGTATGTTTTTGCTTTTCGTGTTGTCATTCAATTCTCTGAGGCTCTGTTCCGTTTTTTCCATTTTCTTCTGTTTGTTTTCTATCTTTTCCAGTTCAGATATTCTGTCTTCGATATCACTAATTCTGTCTTCAGGCATTTCAATTCTGCTCTTACGTGCCTCTAATGTATTTTTAATCTCTTCCATCATGTCTTTCATTCCCATAAGCTATATTACTTTTCTTTGCAGACTTTCAAATTGTTCTCTATGCTCATCCATTGTCTTCTTAATATCCTTTATATCTTTAGTCATGTTTTCTTTCAATTCTTTAAATTGATTTATGAGAGTTGTGTGATTTTCATTAATTATCTTAAATCTTGTATCTCTTCAGGATATTTGGTTTGTTCCTTTTGCTGGGCCATCTCTTTCTGTTTCCTAGTATGGCTTTTAATTTTTTGCTGATGTTTATGCTTCTGAATATGTTGGTGAATTTACTCTGATGGCTAATTTCTCTCTCTTGCCTATTGTAATTATTTTTTCTCAGCTCGCTCTTGATATTTGGTTCAACTTATCATAAGTCTTTAAATTTCCCTGTTAAGTTATCAAAATTGGGCCAGGGACCCACTCATAGGGCCCAGATTTTTCTCCCAGAAGTTAAGAGAACAGAGAGATGCAAGTACAATTTTTGTCCATGCAATTTCCTGAGTGGCCAGCAGATGGTGCTCATTGGCACACTTTTCCAAGGAGGTGTATCTCTGTTTTCTTTTGTTTCTGTCTGGCCAGAGCAGAGATTCAAAGTGGGTTCTGCTGGCTGATTTCCCTGCAAAAATGCCCCCACTCTCCCTCTCTTTTCCTTTGTAACAGCTGACTGGGAGGAAAATCTGCTCGCCTCTCAGTCAGCTCTAATGAGCCAGGGGTCTTACCCCCACTTAATATCTTGGGGATGGGGAAGGAGAGCCCTTTCTGGTGGCTGGGAGGGTTAGTTTGTTGTTTTGGGTTCTTCCTCTCTCTGTCCCTCACCCTCTTGGGAGTTGTGAAACAGTGTCCTGGTCTACTGACCCCCAAAGCAGTTCCCTTGGGTAGCTTTTGGCTCTTTCTCCATTGTTTTTGTGAGAGAGCTGAACCTTTCCTGCCTAATATGATTCCATCTTCCCACCGAGATTAACTCTTTCCCTTGTTTCTTTTTAACTTTCATATTCTCCTCTATGCTCACACATTGTCTTCTTAATATCCTTTAGTTCCTTAATCTCCCTGAATTGATTAGGAGATTGATTTGAGCTTCTTTGTTTAGTTTTTCCAAATTCAATGTCTCCTCCAAAGTTTTAATTTGTTCCCCTGACTGAGCCATATCCTCCTCTTTCTAAGTATGGCTTATAATTTTTTGTTGACCTCTGGGCATCTGAATATCTTGATGATTGTGATAGTTTGAGCCTTTTTTGGACCCCAGAAAATCATGTTCTTAAATTGTTCCATTCCTGTGGGTGTGGGAGCCTTTAGTTGGGTTTGATTTTAGTTGAGCACCATTTGATTGGATTGCTTCAATGGGGCATAGCCTATGGTAGGTCTTGGTCCTTCTGCTGTAGTCCTTTGTAAATGGGAGAGAAACAGAGTAAACCTCAGAAACAGAGAAAAATGTGCAGAAGCTGAGAGAGAAGGCCTCAGGAGCTAGAAGCTGAAATCAACAGAACACAGAAACTCAGAGGAGCCACTGAAGCCAGAAGCTGAAAGTAATGAGACCTGGAGGAGAGGGGAGAGATGAACAGATGCCGCCATTGTGCCCTGCCATGTGCCTGTTCACCCACAGTTGTAGCTTGGGGAGAAAGCATCTCCTGATGAAGCATTGCTTTGGACATTTTTCTTGGCCTTGAAACTGTAAGCTTTTATACTAATAAATTCTCATTGTAAATTCAACCTATTTTTTGTTATATTGCCTTGGCAGCTTTTAGCAAACTAAAACAATGAGTTAACTCTGAAGCTCAGTTTCTCTGTTTCGTCTTATTGTTTTATTGTTGTTTGGCTTTGTGGTAAGGTTCTTCTTTGACCCTTGGTCCAACTTATTCTGGACCTTTAGAGGAACCTGTGTTTAAATGTTCAGATTTTCTCAGCTCTTCTTCATCTGATTTTTGCTTTGGATAATCAGTACAATATTTAAGATTGTACTTTTTCTGTAGTTGTTTCACCTCCAGGAGAAAGCTTCCTTTCCTCTGTTTCTTCTTCAGGAACCTTGATCTGTTCTGTTTGTTTTTGTGCAGAATTTTCTCTCCAGCTCCTATGATATGTTTAAATTCTCTCCCTCATTCAGTGCCCTCTTTTCCTTAAACTTTTCAGTTCTGGGGCCCTCCCTGTCTTTCAGCACTTCATTTTTCTCTTTGTGTGTGTGTGTGTGTGTGTGTGTGTGTGTGTGTGTGTTTGTGTATGTGTGTGTGAGTCTTTTCTGCCTCTGGTTTCTTCCCTATTAGTGTATCCCACTTCAGTAATCCAGATAGGGTAAATCCCCAAAGGTGGGTCAATCCCAAAAAGTCCATTTGCTCTTAGGTGGTCCAAGCAACAGAAGCTGGATTGAGTGTGGGCACTTCTTGCCCACAGTTTTGCCATAGTGTCTCTCTTCCTGGCCACCCCCCACCCCCGCCCCGCCAGGAGCGCTTTTCTATGCAGTACTCCTCAGGTACTTGTATTCTGCCTTGGGTCTCTGTGAACTTGGATCCTCTTCATGGATATGCGTGGGGTTCTAATGTGATGCTGTGAGTGACTCTATAGTCTGCATCTGTGGCAGGAGTGGCAGGAAGAACCCAGACCATGCTGCTTTTGCGCGACTCCCAGGCTGCACGGGACCGAATGAGTGGGAGGGGTCCAGACTGGCGTGTCTGGCAGGAATATCTCCTACCTGATCTTGGAGATTGTTTTTCTTTTTCTTGTCTCTCCTCTTTGGATTCAGTGTTTGTGGAGTCCTTCTCTAGTCTCTACCATCCTTCAGAATTGTAAGCATGTGGACTTTGTCCTTATATTAGCTGATTCTGATGGGATACTTTTCCAGGAGATGTCTTTTTTCACCATGTTAATGACATCCCTCTCCTATTTGTTTATTTTTGTTGCAGTATTATTTATATGCAGTAAAATTCACCCTTTTAAAGTATACAAATCAGTGACTTTTAGTTTATTCACAAAGTAGTGCAGCCATCATCACTATCTAATTCCAGAATATTTTCATCACTCTAAAAAGAAGTCCTGTATGCATTAGCTGTCATTCCCTCTTATCTCTCCCTGCATCCCCTGGCAACCACTAATCTACTTTCTGTATCCATAAATTTGTCTATTTTGAACATTTCGTAATAATGGAATCATATAGTACAGGGCTTTTTTT
>JAQZBX010102977.1:0-11104 GCA_029593785.1 Cabassous unicinctus | reverse complement strand
TAGAGTGACTCACATCACTAACTGAGGCTTTGAGTGCTGATCATGCTTTTCTCCCCGTCCTCCTTTGTGGTTCCTGAACCTAGGATGCTGGTTTTCATTGGTGCTTTAAGAGTGTGGTTCCCAAACAGCACATTACCTCTCTGGTTTGGGGTAACTGCAGTGAACAAGTGTTACATTCCATCTTCTTCAGTTATTCTTCAGATTCTTCCCATCCAACCCCTCCATTCTCTTCTGGGATTGAAGAGGCCTGCATCATTTTCAACAGTGATAAAAATGTGTTGAAAATCTAATATTTAATTAGTCTGAGAAATATCTGGAATCTGCACCCTCTAAAGTTTTCTGCAAACATTGCACTATCTCACAACATCACTTGTATTCTTGTCCACCCTATGTCCCAGGACTTTCTGGGATTCCCGTATAATTTTTTTAGGGTAGCTGGCCTAATGTTTCTCATTCTGGTGATGTTATTGCTGTGGCCAATGCTGTAATGTGAATTTTGACATTTCCTTCCTGACACCAACAGGTTTCATCTTGGCATTTAGCTTTCTTTAGCTGTCCCAAGATTGGTGAATATGAATGTAGAACCAGAAGTAGGATACAAGAGTTTGTGCCTGAGACCCAGGAGGTTACATTAAGAGCAGACTCCTCAGAGGGTCAAGACTGGGGGCCAAGTTAAGGAGGAAAGGGCAAAAGGAGGAGGAGCAGGAAGTCTCCCCTCTGTGCCCTGACTCCTCTACTGCACCAGACCGCAGGTTCCATGCATTTATCTGCCCCTACCCAGCTGGTCAAACCCTGCTTGATACAGGTATATCATACTGGGGCATCTGAGACTTGATAATATTCCTCAACCATTTGAATATCCCAAATGACTCCCTGTCCTTCAGGACTTGCTGGCCAAGAGCACTTCCCCCTCTGTCTTACCAGTACTCATTGCCACCTAGTCTGGAGACACCCACAGTTTACAGGTGAATTCACTGGGCAGCAGCATCACACTGCCATTTGGGAACATGGCAGCTCTCCAACCCTTTGTCCCTAGCTGTTTGAGTTTGTCAAGCACTGCCAACGCAAAATACCAGAAATAGGTTGGATTTTACTGGAATTTACTAGCATTAAAGCTTGCAGTTCTGAGGCTGTGAAAATGTCCAAATCAAGGCATCCTCAAAAATGCTGTCATCACAAGGGTCAGCTGCTGCTGGCCTCCTGCCAAGGCAAAATGTTGGCCCTGCCTGTATCACTATGCCTTCTCCTCCAAACTCACTTTCGCCCTGAGCTCAGCAGTGGGCCATCAGGCACAATTGTTCTCACCTCTCCTTTCTCCTCTGGCCTGGATGTCTTCAGATTCAAACTGCTCTAAGACTCCAACCTCTGTCTTCTCCCTCAGCCTCTCAGGGTTTCTGTGTCTCCCCACAGCTGTAGGAGATCCAGGAGCCCTCTCCCAAATGGCAGGGTAATCTTGGCAGTACTCTTTCTATGTGTTTCCCATGTAAGTAGGATTTCAACATAATGACTGGGGTGCATCCTACTGCCTGAAATCTAATCAGAGACCCTTATTCAAAATAAAGCAGTCTAACAAAAAGGGACCTAATCGAAATGTCCCTTATGTGAATCTAACCAAAATGTCCTACATACAAAAGGCTGACACACACAGCAATGGTTTAGTAAGAACATGCTTTCCCAGGGTCCACACAAGACTCAAATGAAGGCATTAACCCAGGGTGCAGGGATCAGGAGGGGTGTCCTAAGTCTGAGAGAAATGGCAACTCATGAAGCAGTGGCTGTACTTTGAGTGTGGCCATCATTGAGCAAAAAAAGATTCTGATGACCGTTGCACTGATCCCTAGAATATTCCCAAGGAGAACTCAATATACTGTGCTTTCTCGACAAAATCTTAGCACCAAAATCAGGTGTGTAACTCAGAGGGGTGTGCCATTATTCCTATCCCCAGAACCAGAGCACACAGATTTTTCCGGGGGTTCGATGAGGGCAGGAAGAAGGCTGCTAAATTGAAAGACCCTAATTTCTTCTCCAAAGTACAGAATACATTTCCAACTGAATGGAGAAGTTCAACCCTAAGGGTGCTCTCAAGACCAGCAGAGATCCTAGAGGGCCTGAGATTTAATTCATCTCAATCCTTCAGGAAGAAGTGAAAGAAATACTTTTACTGATGAGTAAAAACTAATAAAGTTTGCTAGCAGCAATTCACTTTAAAGGAAATGTAAAAGAATAATCTTCAGTCAGGAAGAAAACAATCTCAGAAGCTTCAAGATGCAGGATGGATTGAAGAACAAAATCTGTTAAATAAATTCATATATCTAAATGACAATTGAATGGATAAAGTAATAATGATATCCATGGCCTAGGACATCAATAAAGTGTTAAAACACACCATAAAATAATATATAGCATAATATGAGAAAATGGATATGTAGCAGTTTGATATCATTTTGAATTCCAAAAAGAGATATGGGATTATGGGTGTTACCATTTCTGTTAATCTGGGTATGATTAACTTATAATAATGGTGTTGACTGGGCCACAGTTGGTAGGGCATTGAGCCATGCCCCTTGGTGGGTGGGGTCTCAAATATAAAAAGACATGACAATGGACAGACTTGGTGTAGTTTTTGTTGTTGGAGATCTGATGAGCAAGGACAGAAAGCCCCAGGGAAAGAGACAAGGCATTCACCTGACAGTTCACAGCTGGCCTTCTGGAGAGAGGCAAATTTAGAGATCTCCATACTCTACAGCTGTCCTTGTGGAGGAAACAGAGAAGCTGAGCCCAGAGAGAAACACAGCCCTGGAAAGAGAGGTACTGAAGAAGCCTGAACCCTCACTAATGTCAGCAGTTGGATTTCACCAAGACGGGTAACAGACTTTGATGAAGAAAGAAACTTATGCTTTATGGCCTGGTAACTGTAAGCTTCTACCCCAAATAAATACACTTTATAAAGACCAACAGATTTCTGGTGTTTTGCTTCAGCACCCCTTTAGCTGACTAATACAGGATATAAAATGTTTTAAAATACATTATCTGGCAATTCAATAAGAAATAATAAGTGCAGATTTGGAAAGGCAAGCCAAAATGTTATTTATTTCCCCAGTAACGTCTAAAGAGTATTAAATATTGCATCTCATCCAATACAGAGAAGAAGAAAAAATTGAACAAAAATAGTCAGTCCAAGAGAAAGTGTTCAGGATTTCCTTGGTTTCCATTTTGGCCTTTGTTCTGTGGCTGCTGTACACATGCATCTTTGGAAGCTGCACCTTTCTTAACCTTCAGAAACCTGAAGGTTCCAGGGTTGACTTATGGGGTGTTCTTTGTCCTCATCATAAATCAAGTGTTGTATCACTTCCCCATTTCCTAGTTATGAAGTCCGCAAAGAGGAAGTGATGCTCATTTGAAGAAAGTAGAGGTGAGGATTTTAGGACAAATAAAAAGAAGATATTGTTTCACTTCCCAAATTGTACACTTAGATGATTGATATTGGATCTTTCTTCTTTTCTAATGAATGCCTTCAATGCTATAAACTTCCCTCTTAACACTGGTTTGATGCACCCCACAAATTATGAAGAAGCATAGGACATTAAGAAGCAGAAAGACCCACATAACAAAAGGCTTGTGAGTGAAGCTAAGGCACTTCCCCAACAGTACAGACTGAAGATAAAGGCAGAGAATGAAAGAAATTTGGGAAAATATTTTCTCTGACCACAAGAAATGTTTCCTCAAAGTAACACTTCTATGAATGCAACTTCACTTTGAAGGAATTTGCATCATGCTTACCTAAGCATGAGGGTATCTATGTAAGGAAAAATGAATGAAGACAATGAGTTTTGCTAGTTTGCCCCACATGGTAGTCCTCCCCTTTAAGTGAAATGAGTGTGAAGTTTTCTTGAAAACTCAACCTCATGTGAATACTTTAGCATTAATCCTTCATAGACACAATTTGGGATTTCATTAATTTGGGAAAACTAGAGTAACATTAGAGAAACATGCAGGAGTAAAACCCTGTGTATTTAAGGAATATTGGAAATCTTTCAGCCAGGCATTAAATCTCATTGAGCATGAAATATTCATACCTTAGTTAGTATTGTAATGAACATGGGAATGCTTACATTTGAAATAAAATCTCATGAATATGTGAAAATTCAAAGTAAAGAGAATCCACATGGTTGTCCTGAATGTAGTCTAGTGGTTACAGTCATTTTTTACAGCTCATTTTAAATGCCATAACGGGGAACAAGCATAGAAATATAATACATGTGGGAAAGTTTTCCACCTGACAGAAAACCTCTTTATTCATCAGAAAATTCTTACTGAAGTCATATATATGCGGGAGAGCTTTAATTCAGATGTCAAATCTCAGATACAAGAGATTTCCTACTGCAAAGAATCCTTATGCATGTAAGGCATTTGAAAAAGCCTTTCGGTACAAATCATATCTCACAGAACATGAAAAAACTCATAGTAGAGACAATCAAAATAAATGTAAAGAATGCAGAGAACCCTTCAGCCAAGAGCAATATTTCATTTATATCGGAGCATTCATTCTGGAAAAAACAACCCTATAGAGGCAATGAATGTGGAAAAGCCTTCAACCAGAAGGAAAACTCATTAACCATCTGAGAATACATTCTGGAGAGAAACCCTATGAATGTGATGGATGTTGGAAAGCTTTCATTCAGAAATCAACCTCATTGCACCCCAGAGAAGACCAACTGGGAGAAACCCAATATATGTAAGGAATGTAAGAAAGCCTTCAGTATCAAATCAATTCTCACTGACCATGAGAAAATTCATAGTGCAGGGAATCCCTGTACATGTAAGGAATGTGGAATAGCCTTCAGCCACAGGCAGTATCTCATTAAACATTACATCATTCATATTTGAGAGAAATCCTGTGAATGCAATGAATGTGAATATCGAAAGAATCTCCACCTCCAGTCTGTGAAAAATATTGCTAATATTTAAAGTAAGCAGCTATTACTGTGCATTTCAGGATGTCATTCTCCTCTTGGAAAAGGGCACTTGCATTTTCTTCTGACATATGCTCCTCCCACATCCTCTTCCACACTTATCTGTATTCAATTTGTTAACACTAATTTATGCATCAGAACTCGAGATTTCTCTTATTTATGTAAAGATGGGCTTTACACTTATTTCAAATTATCCTGGTCGTTTTCACTGGTACTTCAATCCATTACATTCTGAGTAAGCAGTTTAAAAATTACCATTATAAAAATAATGCTGCCCATTATTGTAGCATTTTCTTATAAGGCACCCCAACCATTTATATTTTTCAGATTCTTCACCTGATTCTGATGTGGATTCAAGTTTAACTGCCACTGAACTACAGTGGCCTGCTTTCTACTTAACTCCAATTTTCCTTATTATTTGAAATCAGAAATGATCCTTTCCTCATTAGATGATATATTTCTAATCCCAAGTATTTTAAGAAGTCAAAAAATTTATTTATATTCTTAAGTTGTGCTCCAGTAATTTCCTCATATGTGACAGGTTGTGGGATGGATGAAACTAGAGAATGCAAGTATTTACAAACAGAAATGTGTACCCAAAAGAATCTGCCAATGCAAATAATTCTGAGGAAGGAGGAATGGGTGTTGAGGCTTGAGAAGGAAATTTGCTGTTTGCCATAACAGACATAAACTATTTTTATACTCTTTTCATTGTTAATTTGATTATAATTTAAAAGAAATTATGAAAATAGTACACAATGAAATCATACAAAGTGATTGATTTGAAGATATTCATTTGTATCTGCAACATTACTGGGGGGCACTTCACCTCACATTTTGCAAATACTGTCACCCATAAAGGAAAAGTGCTCATTCCCTTGGGCCCCCTCCCAATGTGCCTGGATTGGTGGGGGCCTCCCTCAGCAAGTGTAAGCACAGAGCACCAGGAGCATGGACATGAAAATGTGAAGGCCACACTGCTCTCTAAACGTATCCAGTTAGAGGGCTGTTAGCACAACATCAGAAGAAGGACTTGCTGCTCCTTACTCCCCAGTGGAGACCCGCTTGAGTAACTCACATTACTAACTGAGGCTCTCAGTGTTGAGCAGAGTTTTCTCCCTCTCCTCCTTTGCAGATCCAGAGCCTATGATGATGGTTTTCATTGGGGCTTTGAGAGATTGGTTCCCAAATAGGACATTCTCTCTCTGGCTTGTGGAACTGCAGTGAACACGTGTTGCATTCCAGCCTCTTCAGTTGTTCATCAGTTTCTTCCCATCCAACCCCTCTGTTCTCTTCTGGGATTGAAAAATCTGCATCATTTTCAAAACTGTGAAAAATGTGTTGAAAATTTAATATTTGATTAATCTGAGAAATATCTGGCATCTGCACCCTCTGAGGTATTCTGCAAACTGCACTATCTCACAACCTCACTTCTATTCTTGTCAGCCCTAGGTCTAAGGATTTTCTGGGATTTCCGTACTATTTATTAGGGTCACTGACCTACTGGGGCTCATTCTGGTGATGTTATTGCTGTAGCCAATGCTGTAATGTGAATTTTGACATTTCCTTTCTGACACCAACGGGTTTCATCTTGGCATTGCTCTTTCTTTAGCTGCCCCAAGATTGCAGAAGGTGAATTTAGAACTGGAACCTCTAAGGTTTTCTGTGTCTCTCCACAGCTGTAGGAGATCCTGAAACCCTCTCCCGCTTGGCATGGTGAACATGGAAGCATTCTTTCTCTGTGTCTTCCATGTATGTAGGACTTCAGCACAATGATTGGGTTCCATCCTGGTGCCTGAAATCTAATCAGAGGCCCTTAAATAAACTAAAGCAATCTAACAAAATGTGAACAAATTGGAAAGTCCCTTATCTGAATCTAAACAAAATGTCATACATACAAGAGGCTTACACACAGAGCAATGGGTTAGTAAGAACATAATTTTCCAGGATCCACACAAGACTCAAACGAGGGCATTAACCCATGGCAGAGGGATCAGGAGGGGTCTCCAAAGTCTGGGAGAAATGGGAACTCCTGAAGAAGTGGCTGTACACTGTGTGTTGCCAGCATTGAGTAAAATGTGGTGCTGACCACAATTGCACTGGTACGTAAAATTGTCCAAAGAAGAACTCAATATAATCCACCAAATCTTAACTCCAAAATCAGACATGTAACTCAGAGAGGTGTGCCATTATTCCCATCCCCAGAGCCAGAGCACACAGATTTTGCCTGGGGGGATGGTGGGCCAGGAAGCGGGCTGTAAATCTGAACACCCCTAATTTCTTCTCCATAGAACCGATTATAATTACAACAGAAAGGAGAAATTCAAAACTAACGGTGCTCACAAAAGCAGTGAAGATCCTGGATGGCCTAAGATTTAATTAATCTCACTCCTTCAGGAAGAAGTAAAATAAACACTTTTAAAGATGAGTAAAATCCAATAAATTTTGCTAGCAGCAACACACTTTAAAAGAAATGTAAAGGAAATTCTTCAGGCAGAAAGAAAATAATCTCAGAAGTTCTAAGATTTAGGATGGATTGAGGAACAATATCTGCTAATTAAATTCATATATTTAATGTCTATTGAATGAATAAAGTAATAATGATATCCGTGGCCTAAGACATCAATAAAGTGTTAAAATAAACCATAAAATAATATATAGCATAAGATGGGTAAATGGATACGTAGCAGTTTTATATCTCTATGAATTCCAAAAATAGATATTGGATTATGCTTGTAAACTGCTCTGTTAATCTTGGCATGATTATGTTATGATAAGTGCATTGAATGGGCCACAGTCTGTAGGGTGTTTGGGCCCACCCCTTGGTGGGTGGGTTCTCAAACATAAAAGGACATGGCAAAGGACAGAGCTGGAGTAGTTTTTGATTTTGGAGTTCTGATGCGCAAGCACAGATGGCCCCGGGAAAAAGAGACAAGCCATTCACCTGACAATTAACATCTGGCCTTGTGGAGAGAGACAAAGCTTAGAGTGCCTCATAGTCTGCAGCTGACCTTGTGGAGGAAACAGTGGAGCTGAGCCCAGAAAGAAATGCCACGCTGCGAAGAGAGGAACCCAAGAAGCCTCAAACCTAGCAAATATCGGCAGCTATCTTGCTCTAAGAAAGGGGTAACAGTCTTTGGTGAAGGAAGAAACTTATGCTTTATCGCCTGGTAATTGTAAGCTTCTACCGCAAATAAATACACTTTATAAAATACCAACAGATTTCTGGTATTTTGCATCAGCACCCTTTTGGGTGACTAATACAGGATATATAATGTTTTAAAATACATTATTTGGACAGTCAATAATAAATAATAATTGAAGATTTGGACATGCAAGCAAAAATGTGATAATCTCCACAGTAAACTTTAAAGAATATGAAATAGTGCATCTCCTCCAAATACATAGAAAAAAAATATATTGAACAAAAATAGTCCAAGACAAAGTATTCAGGATTTCCTGGGTTGACATTTTGGCCTTTGTTCTGGGCCACCTTTCTTGTGCATCTTTGGAACCTGTATATTTCTTATTCTTCAGAAGCCTCAGTGTGCCAGGGTTGATGTTTGGGGTGTTTTACTGCCCCATCATAAATCGAGTGCTGTATCACTTCCCCATTTCCTAGTTATGAAGTCACCAAATTGGATGTGATGCTCATTTGAAGCAAGAAGAGCCATGAATGAAAAAACAAATAAAAAGGAGATATTGTTACGCTTCCCAAATTGGATGCTTAGATGAATGATATTGGATCTTTCCTATTTTCTAATGAATGCATTCAATGGTACAATTTCCCTCTAAGCACTGCCTTTGCTGCACCCCACAAACTCTAAAGAAGCATAGGACATTAAGAAGCAGGAAAAAACACATAAAAAAAGGCTTGTGAATGAAGCTATATCCACTTCCGCAACTGTACAGAATTTAGAGGAAGGCAGGGAATGTAAGAAAGTTGGGAAAATATTTTCTCTGACACCAAACATTGTTTCCTCAAAATATCAATTCTATGAATGTAACTTCACTTTGAAGGAATTTGCATCATGCTTAAATAAGCATGAGGGATTCTATCTAAGGAAAAAAGAAGGAAGACAATGAGTTTTGCCAGTTTGCCCCACATGGTAGTCCTCCCCTTTAAGTGTAATAAGTGTGAAGTTTTCTTGGAAATTAAACCTCATGAGATATCTGAGAATTAGTTCTTCAGGGTAACCACTTGGGATTTCACGAATTTGGGAAAGCTAGAGTCACATCAAAGTAACATGCAGAAATAAACCCCTGTATATATAAAGAAATTGGAAATCCTTCGGCCATGCATTATATCTCTTTGAACATGAAATATTCATATATTTGTTAGTATTATAATGAACTTGGGAGTGCTTCCATCTGAAACAAAACCTCATGGAATATGATAAAATTGAAACTAGAGAGAAACCATATGAGTTTCTGAATGTAGTCTGCACTTTACAGTCATTTTTTTTCTCCTCATTTTAAATGCCATACAGGGGAACATGCAAGGAACTGTAATATATGTGGGAAAGTTTTCAACCTGACAGAATACCTCTTTATTCATCAGAAAATTCTTACTGAAGAGAAATCATATATATGTGGGAGTGTTTTATTCAAATGTTATATCACAGATACAAGAGATTTCCTACTGCAAAGAAACCCTTTACATGTGAGGCATGTGATAAAGCCTTTAGGTACAAATCATATGTCACAGAACATGAAAAATATTCAGAGTGGACAGAAACAAAATGAATGTAAGGAATGCACAAAAGCATGCAGCCAAATGCAATAGTTCATTAATCATCACAGCATTCATTCTGGGGAAAATCCCTATATATGCAATGAATGTGGAAAAGCCTTCAACCAGATGGAAAACCTCATTAACCATGTGAGAATACATACTGGACAGAAACCTGTGAATGCAATGGATGTGGGAAAGCTTTCATTCAGAAATCAAGCCTCATTACACACCAGAGAAGACATATTGGAGAGAAACCCTATATATGCAAGTAATGTAAGAAAGCATTCAGTAGCAAATGAAATCTCACTGACCATGAGAAAATTAATAGTGGAAGGAAACCCTATATATGTAAGGAATGTGGAATAGCCTTCAGCCAGAGGCTGTATCTCATTAAACATGAGAACATTCATACTGGGGAGAAGCCCTGTGCATGTAATGAATGTGAATCACCAAAGAACCTCCACCTGGAGTCTATGCAACTTGTTGCCACTCTTTTAAGGAAGCGGCTGTGACTGTGCCATCCAGGATGACTTCCTCCTCTTGGAAAAGTGCACTTGCAGTTTCTTCTGAGATCTGCTCCCCCCACATCTTCTTCCACACTCACCTCTGTTCAATTTATTACCACTAATTTATCATTTCTCTTAGTTTATGTAAAGATCGACATTCCACTTATTTCAAATTATCCTGGTAGTTTTCACTGGGTAGGCACTTAAACAATAACCATTTTAAAAGTAATGCTGCATTTTCTTATAAGGCACCCGAAACATTTATAGTTTTTCAGTTTGTTCACCTGATTCTGATGTGGATTCAAGTTTAACAGCCACTGAACTACAGTGGCCTGCTTTCTACTTATCTCCAATTTTCTTTATTATTTTAAATCAGAAATGATACTTTCATAATTGGATGATATACTTCTAATCTCAAGTGTTTTAAGAAGTTAGAAAATGTGTTTCTATTCTTAATTTGTACTCCAATATTTTACTCATATGTGATAGAGTGTGGGATGGATGAAACAGGAGAATGCATGTATTTACAAACAGAAATGTGTACTCAAAGAATCTGCCAATGCAGATCATTCTGAAGAAGGTGGAATGGGGTTGATGCTAGAAAAGGAATTTTGCTGATTGCCATAACAGACATAAATTATATTTATACACTTTGCACGGATAATTTGTTTATAATTTAAAAGAAATTAGGAAATATTAGTTTATATCCCCAATACTTGCATGATCAATAGAACTGACACCCAGAAAATCTTAATTACAAGTCTTGCTTGAGTCTGCTTCTCTCTGTTTCAGTCTATGGTTTGGCAGCCAAATGGAGGTGTTGGAATCTGTAAGCACAAGAGCATACCCTTGTCCCCAAATTTTTACCCATCCTTTCTTCCACTGACCAT
>JAQZBX010102976.1:0-11101 GCA_029593785.1 Cabassous unicinctus | reverse complement strand
GGAGAGTGTAAGGACAACAAAAAGGTCAAAAAGTGTAATAAATACAAGATATGGCATACATAAACCCAAAGAAAACATGGCTGATGTAAAAAATTCCTTGAGAGTAATAACACTGAATGTTAAGGGATTAAACTCACCTGTCAAGAGACACAGATTGGCAGAATGAATAAGGAAATATGACTGATCTATATGTTGTCTAAAAGAAACCCACATTAGACCCAGGGATACAAGGAGGCTGAAAGTGAATGACTGGAAAAAATTTTACAAGCAAACAGTAAAGAAAAAAGGGTGGGAGTAGCTATATTAATATCAGACAAAATAGACTTTAAATGCAAAACTATTGTAAGAAATAAAGATGGACACTATATATTAGTAAAAGGTGCAATCTTTCAAGAAGAAAGAACAATCATAAACATTTATGCACCTAATCAAGGCACCTAATCAAGGCGCCTCAAAATACATGAGGAAAACACTGGCAAACGAAGTGGAGACATAAATGCCTCTACATTATAGTGGGGGACTTTAATAAACCATTTTCTCCAGTAGACAGAACATCTAGAAAAAGAATCAATAAAGAAACAAAGACTCTGTATAATAAATTAGAGGAGATGGACCTAATAGACATATACAGAATACCACACCCAAATACATTCTTCTCGAGTGCACATGGATCATACTTCAAGATAGACCACATGTTAGGTCACAGAACAACTCTGAATGAATTCAGAAAGATTGAGATTATACAAAGAAACTTTTCTGAACAGAATGAAAAGAAATTGGAAATCACTAAGGGCCAGAGAAACAGATTAGGCACAAAGATATGGAAGTTAAACAACACACTCTTAGACAAACAGTGGATCAAGGAGGAAATCTCAAAAGAAATCAGTAACTACCTTGAAACTAATGAAAATGACAACACAACATATCAAAACCTATGGGATGCAACCAAATCTGAACTGAGAGGAAAATTCATAGCCATAAATTGTATATTAAAAAAGAAGAAAGAGCTCAAATTGAAGACCTAATTGCAAACCTGGAGGAATTGGAAAAACAATAACAAATTAACCCAAAAGGAAGTAGAAAGAAGGAAATAACAAAGATTAGAGAAGAACTCAGTGAAATAAAAAATAAGGAAACACTAGAAAAAATAAACAAACCCAGAAGCTGGTTCTTCAAGAAGATCGATAAAATTGACAAACCCTTACCCAGATAACAAACAAAAAGAGAGATCAGATGCTAATACACAAAATAAGGAATGAGGAAGTGTATATCACTACTGACCACACAGAAATAAAGAGTATCATAAGAGGATACTTTGAAAAAATATATGCCAAAGCAATGATAATTTAGAGAAATGGACAAATTTCTAGAAACTCATAAGCAGCCTATATTGATGAAAGAAGAAATTGATGAAATCAACTGTCCAGTTACAAGTAAAGAGATAGACTCAGTATTCAAGAACCTTTCCAATTAAGAAGAGCCCAGGACCAGATGGCCTCAGAGGTGAATTCTACCAGACATTCCAGAAAGACCTAACTCCAATCCTGCTTAAACTCTTTCAAAATATAGAAGGAGAAGGAACATTGCCAAACTCATTCTATGATGTCAAAATTACCCTAATACCAAAGCCAAAGATACCACAAGAAAGGAAAATTACAGACCAATCTCTCTAATGAACCTAGAGGCTAAAATCCTCAACATAATACTTGCTAATTGCATTCAACAATATATCAAAAGAATTATACACCATGACCAAGTGGGTTTCATCCCAGGTATGCAAGGATGGTTCAACATAAGAAAACCAATCAATGCAATACACCACATAGAACAGATTGAAAGATAAGAATCATATGATCATCTCTATAGATGCAGAAAAAGCATTCAACAAAATACAACACACTTTCCTAATAAAAACACTGCAAAAGATAAGAATAGAAGGAAATTTTCTTATCATGTTAAAGGGTATATATGAAATACCCAAAACTAACATCATCTTCACTGGTGAAATCCTAAAAGCCTTCCTTCTGAGATTGGGAACAAGAGAAGGATGCCCAGCATCACCACTCCTATTTAACATTGTCTTAGAAGATCTTGATCGAGCACTGAGGCAAGAAAAAGTTATAGAAGTCATCCAAATTGGAAAAGAATTAAAAATTTCACTATTTGCAGACCACATGATCCTATATGTAGAAAGCTCTGAGATATCTACAACAAAGCTTGTAGAACTTATAAAGGAGTTCAGTAAAGTTGAAGGCTCTAAGATCAATGCTAAAAAATCAGTAGCATTTCTGTACACAAATAATAAGCAATCTGAGGAGGAACTCAAGAAAAAAATACCATTTACAATAGTAACTAAAAGAATCTAACACCTAAGAATAAATTTAATTAAATATTTAAGGACTTATACAGAAAAATACACAGCACTGTTAAAGGAAATCAAAGAAGACTTAAATAAATGGAAGAATATTCCCTGTTCATGGATAGGAAGAATAAATATTATCAAGATGTCTATCCTACACAAATTAATCTTCAGATTTAATACAATCCCAATAAAAATCAAGACTGTATTTTTTAAGGAAATGGAAAAACTAACTGCAAAATTTATTTGGAAGGGTAATAGGCCCTGAATCTCCAAAGACATATTGAAAAAGAAAAATGAAGTTGGAGGTATCACACTACCCGACTTTAAAACATACTACAAAGTTATGCTTTTTGACAGTGGTCAAAACTGCATGGTATTGGCACAAGGATAGACATACTGACCAATGGAACTGAATTGAGAGTTCTGATAAAGATCCTAATGTATAAAGTCATCTGATATTGACAAGGCTACCAAGCCCTCTCAGTTGGGAGAAAATGGCCTCTTCAACAAGTGGTGCTTGGAGAACTATCTATATCCAAAAGAATGAGAGAGTTACACCATCTCACACCTTCTACATAAATCAACTCAAGATGCATCAAAGATCTAAATATAAGAGCAAAATCCATAAAAACCTTGGAAGATAATGTAAAGAAGCATCTACAGGACACTGTAATAGAAAATGGTTTCATGAACTTCACACCCAAAGCAAGAGAAGCAAAAGAAAAATAGATAAGTTGGTTCTCCTCAAAATTAAAAACTTTTGCACCTCAAAGGATGTTATCAAGAAAATAAAAAGGCAGCCTACCCAATGGGAGAAAATATTTGGCAACCATATATCTGATAGGAGAATAATATCCTGCATATTTAAAGAAAACCTTCACCTCCAAAATAAAAAGACAAACAACCCTTTTAAGAAATGAGTAAGTGACTGAAAAGACAATTCTCCATGGAAGAAATACAAATGGCTAAAAAGCATATGAAAAAATGCTCAACATCACTAGCTATTAGGGAAAAGCAAATCAAAATTACAATGAGATAGCGTCTTACATCCTTTAGAATGGTGGCTATTAAAACACCAGCAGACTATAAGTGTTGGAGAGGATGTGGAAGAAAGGGAACCCTCATCCATTACTGGTAGGATTGAGGAATGATCCAGTCACTGTGGAGGACAATTTGGAAGATCCTCAATAACCAACTATAGATCTTCCATATTATCCAGTCATTCCACTGATGGATATATACCCAGAAGAAATGAAAGCAAAGCCATGAACAAATATATGCACACCAATATTTATAGTGACTTTTTTCACTATTGCCAAAAGTTGGAATCAACCCCGGTGCCCATCAACAGATAAATGGATAAACAAAATGTGGTACATACATACAATGGAATATTACTCAGCTGTAAGAAGAAATAAAGTGCTAACACATGGGATACCTGGATGAATCTTGAAGACCTTATGTTGAGTGAAGCAAGCCAGGCGTTGAAGGATGAACAATATACGACCTCACTGACATGAATTAAGGAAATTGAGCAGTCTCTGAGAGCTATTGTCTGAAAAATAGGTTCACAAGAAAGAGGAAGAGAAGAGAAGGCTTTGAGCCATTACCCATATGTACATAATCTGTGGTATAGTGATAGAGTGAAGTTGGGTATTTAAGGGAGGGTGTTGATATTATTGGGTTGCATGGTGCAGGGTTGGCAGGTGGGGAGATTGTGTTAGGGTAGGTTAGAAGACCCAGGATACTGGGGAGAGGGTTGGGAGATGGACCAGGTGATCACTTGGGATTTGTAGGTATGATGTGGAAAGTACAGAGGTGGGAATGCTCTTTTGGCAATATGAAAAGGAAGTTCACTGGTTTAGGGTGTTTGTTGGTGGGGCATTCAGGACAGGGCACACCTGGAGCAGGTTTCTAGGGCATGTGTCAGTGTTCAGTCTGTCATAATGTTTTGTAACAGTGGGTGGAGGCCCACATAATGTGTGGGAAGGACTTGGACTCCCATCTTTGGGAGGACAAATTTGTTCAGAAATAGAGAGTCAGGAGTCTCTCAAGAGCAAGGGTGGTTCCTAATAGGGGAAATTAAACCAGTGTGTCAAGATCTCTTGTTGCATGTAACTATGAATCTTGTCATCCAATAAGTCAAGCCAGGGGGTCATCATGGGCCTGGGGGTGATGGGGAGGGAGGAACAGAATAGATCAAACAGGGGTATTTAGTGGTCAGTGGAAATGTTCTTCATTTCCTTACAGTGATTGACACAAGACATGGTAAACATCATCAAATTTATAAATCTGTATGGTCTAAAATGTAAACCATGCTGCAAACCATTGACAATGTCTAGTAGCTCTGTTTCACTATTTGTATATCAATTATAACAATGCTACCATCCACATATAAAAAGGTATTAATATGGGGGGGAGGAAAGGGGAGGGAATTTGGGTATATGAGAGTCTCTTGCATTCTTCGTGTGACTTTGCTGTGACCTAAAACTTCTTTGGAAACAAAATGAAAAATAGTGAGACACTGGGGAATGAGAGGAAGGTGCCACTGTACAGACTGGACACCTGATATTGCAGTGATAAAAAGCAAAATGTCAAAAAAATTTAATATTTTTTATATTTTTCATTTTTTTAATATCCCAATCTCTTAATTTTATTTTAAGGTTTTTTAAGTGTTCATGTATTTTATGTCTTACATTTAAACTTATCATTATTATTTCATTTTCCTATTAATTATATTTGGCTATTGGTTTGCCTTCATCTTTAAAGAATCTTTGGATCACAGAAGGGTTACAACTGTGGTGGGTGAGGATCATTGCTGGGGGCTGTCAGGGATGGGGGGTGCATGTGAGGAAGTTCACCTAAACATACATATAAGGTATGTAAAATTGTTCAAATATTCATGGGGCATTGTCACAGTGGCTGGAGAATCACTCAATAAATGAAAGAATACTGAGTTGCCATCCTGGAGAGCTCTGCCACATTCTCTATGTGAGCAGCAACAGTCCCCCAAGTGCAGGTGCAATGTCTGGCAAAGGAGGATGATCCAATGATGGGCCCTTGTTATTGATGACTAGGCTTATGAGTCTTTGCTCTTGAAATTGAATCAGCCTATTGTTATGGGGTGCCTAAGGGTTGCCTCCTCAGAGCCTCCTTGTTGCTCAAATGTGGCATCTCTCTAAGCCAAACTCAGCATATAAATGCATTACCTTCCTCCCAGTGTGTGACATGACTCCCAAGGATGAGCCTCCCCGGGTCCAAGGGATTGCTACCAAGTGCCATCTGACAATGTGACTGGAAAAAACCTCAAATAAAAGGGGGAAAGGTAAAGGGAAATGAGTTAATATGGCTATGAGACTTCAAAGTGATTTGGGAGGTCATCCCAGAGGTAACACTTACACACATCTCAGCAGGACCTCCTAGACTTCCAAAATGGCTATCACCCCAAATAGTGGAGCTTCTGAGGGCTCTGGAGACACCCTGGTCCTATGTCAGTACAGATTGTTCTGGAGTTTGGTGCCTTTCCAGTGGGCCCTATTTTGGAGTTTGTGCTCCTGAGAGTGATAGATATAGATAGATGTCTTCCCTGCACATGGTTCATCTGTCCCTTCTATTCAAACCTATACTTGGTGCTGGAGTTCGTATGTGTACATCCAGAGACTGGAGTCTTTGGGTTGTCCATGTGCCAGATGGGCCCAGAATCTCCTTGGAGCTGCAACTTGTATTTTATCACTCAATGGTCTTACCCAGGACACCTGGCAGGGAGATGATGATAGACAACGGCCATCCCAGGGAATGGAGAAAGACTACAGCTGCAGGCAACTTATATCCATGGGATATAAGCCCCCTCTCAATTGGAGGTGAAGTGGACATCACCATCCTAAACTCCTCAGAATTGGGGGAAGAGCTATGGACTAGAGTGGACTTACTGGTATTCTATTATAGACATATTGTGATTCAAGCAATAGAAGAAATTATAACACTATTGTGGGGCCAGTGGCCACTGGATGCTCTGGGTGCAGGGAGAGGGAAAAGCAGTTGTAATACAGGGGCCTTTTGGGGACTTGGGAATTGCCCTGAGTGACAGTGCAATGACAGATATAGGCCATTTTATATCATCATATATCATGCAGAGCTGTGTGACAGAGAGTGTAGTCTACAATGTCAACTATGGTCCATGCTTAGTGGCAAAGCCCCAGATTGTGTTTATACATTGCAGGTGATATGCCACTCTAATGAAGGATGTTTATGTGGAAGATTGTGGGAGGTGTGGGAGGTGGGGCATATGGGAGTCCCTATATTTTTTATATAACACTTATATAATCTAAGTATCTTTTAAAAATAAAAAATTAGAAAAAGTTATTTTTTAAAAATGCATATTGCCTCCATTTCTTCCATCTTACCTTTTCTCACCCAGCCCAGAGCTTTGGCTTCCTAGGGAGTCCCTTAAAGGAAGTGAAAACTTGGGCCTTGTTTACAGAATGTTTTACACAATATAGATACATCTCTCAAAATAGACAGCTGTAGTATTACATTCCCTTTTGGGTATATTAATAAAGTAGAGTTGTGGAGGAAAATCCTCACATAGTCTAGAACCTAAGGCAGAGTACCTGGTAGTTTATATTGTTTGGAAGGAGAAATCACCAGATGTGAATTGCTATACAAATTCGTGAGCTGTGACCTATATTCTGGCTGGGTTGTCAGGGTTGAAAAGGAACATGGAACATTGGAGACTAACTCTTCTTGGGGACAGGTGTGTAGATAGAAGTTCCTAAATGAGTGAAAATACAGAACATATTTGTGTCCCATGTAAATGCTCACCTGAATTTTCTTTATCAAAGAAAGGTTTTATAATCAAGTGGATAGGAAGACCTGTACTGTTAATACCACAGAGACTTTTCCCCAGCCATTGCCCAAACGGCATAGTACCAAAGTGTCTATGGTGTTTTGAATGCTGGTTATGCATAGTCTCAGTGTCATGAATTTCCACTTACCAAGGCCAACATGAGCAGAGCCACTGTTGGGTATCCAGTATGCCAGCAGCAGAGACCAGCAATAGGACCCTGATATGTCTTCATTCTCCAGTGTGTTCACACCATTACTTGATGGCAGGTTGAGTATATTTGATCACTTTCATAATTGAAGGGGCAACATTTTGTTCTTACTGGAAAATAATCTTACTCTGGATCCTGATTTGCTTTCTTTACACACAATATTATTTCCAAGATGACCTTTTATGTGCCCTTTAGAATGCCTTAACCAACATCATGGTATCCCACAAAAATTGGTTATGCTCAAGGAAATCACTTTAGTGCACACAAAATGCAAATTTTGGGTCCATGTTAATGGGATTAACTGACCTTAGCATGTAAGCCATATCCTCAAACAGATAGATTGATAGAACCATGCATGGCATTTTGAAGACTCAATCATAATATCAACAGTGGAGCAATGCCTAACAGGGATGGATAAATGTTCCTCAAGGACTGTATATCCTCTAAATCAGTGTCCACTCTATGGTGCTATATTTCCCATAGCTGGGATTCACAGATCTAAGATCATAGAATTGAAATGGGAATGACACCAACCATCATTTTCCATGTGATCCACTAACATAATTACTGGCAGTTTCTGAATACATACCAGCATTCACTTGGATAAGCTTTGCTGTGAATCACTAAAATAATATGATGTACTTCTCATTCTGTCATGATTTTGTAGTTGAAGCTTAATTTTGATCCAGAGACAGAATTCTCTATGCTTCCACCTGCTAGAATACAGATGGTCAGAATTTCATTTGGCAGTGGCCACCTGTCAGTATTGGGGCCTGAGATATGATGTGGATGTGTGATATATTTTGACAGTATATTGCTAGCTTCCCAGGGATGCTCTAAATCTAAATCTTCCCTTCCTCCAGGAAAAATTCCTTGTTCTTTATGTACTCTTATTATAATGCAACATTGAAACTGTCTTTTTAAATGGCATAACTTCATCCAAGATGAATTGGGCTTTCATAGCCACTTTGGGGAATGTTTGACCTGAACAAAATTGTTCATTTGGGAGTCACCTCAGAAAATAAAGGGAATAAGATTTCTAAGAACCCATGGGCAGCATTTTTATTGGTATGCAAAGGCCACCAAATGATATTCTGAATAATAAATTGCTTCACTTAGGATTAACTTGACCCAAACTAATGAGAAATTTGACAAAATTAAGCTATGACTAGACTCATTAGCATAGTAAATCATCCTCCTTGTTCTGTAGATTGAAAAACTGAAGGGGGAAATATACATATCTACAACAATTTTTGGAAACTTCAATACATGAGACACATCAATAGATAGAACATTTAGAATATTTAGATGATCAAAGAGCAAACAAAGGTGTAGAAAGATATTATAAATGAACTAGACCTAACAGACATACATAGAACATTGCTCCCCTGAACAGCAGGATATAATTCTTCTCAAGTATGCATGAATCATTCTCCAGGAGAGAACACATATTAGGTGACAAAACAAGTCTCAATAAATCAAGAAAGATTGGAATTATATATAGCATAATCTCTGACCATAAGGGAATGAGGCTGACATCAAAAACAGGTGGAGAACTGGAAAATTAACAAGCATGTGGTAGTTAAAAACACAGTCTTAAATCATCATTGGGTCAAAGAAGAAATTGCAAGGAAAATTAGTAATTTTCTCAAGATGAATGAAAACAAGAACACAACATATCAAAACCTAAGGGAAGGAGCAAAGGCAGTGCTAAGAGGGAAATTTATAGTCCTGAACACTTACATTAAAAGGGTGAAAAAGCTATTCAAAGACCTAACTGCATACTGGGAAGAACTAGAAAAAGAAATGCAACTTATCCCAATTCAAGCATAACTGAAAGGAAAAGGAAACAAATAACCAAGACTAGGGAACAAATAAATGGAATTGAGAATTTTAAAAAAAAATAGACATAATTAACAAAACCAAAAGCTTTTTTTTTCTCCCCAAAGTGTGTGATGTTCTGAGTCTCACTGTCAGTCATCCTTTGTTTTTTGTTTTTCTGTCAGTGACAATGTACATGATGGTATCATCTTCCCTTTAACACTGAATCCCTTGGTTTCTGCTTATTCTGTGACTTTTTCTCAACATTTGAATTTCATTCTGCATATAAAGAATTGGAACAACATATTACAACCCATAATGGACTCAGTTCACCACACCTAAATTAAAAATATTCTATTTAAATTGGAATTAGTTAAAATTCTGTACATGATTTTTTTATTGTACATAATTCAATCCCCAAAAGATTTTATACTTGTGGTACTTATTTATTTGACCCATGAGTGAATGTTTGTTTATGGTGAGAGATAGGGGCCACTTTCATTCTTTTTCATATAGCAATTCAATTTTCTCAGCACCACATATTGAAGAGACAAATCCTTTATCATTGAACAGATGTGGCACAATTTTTTTTAAAAAGTGACCATAGATAGGAGTGTTTATTTCTGAACACCCAATTCAATTCCGTTGGTTTTTATGTACCAATTTTGAAATTGGAATGTGTTAGGGTTCCAAAACCCTTCTTTTTTAAAGTTGATTTTGTCTCTTTTGTCCTTCACAATTCAAAAAAAAATTTATTGAGTGGCTTTTCCATTTCTGCTAAACTGTGTTTTGGAATTTTGACTCATATTGCATTTAATATGTATATCATGTTATGTAGAATTGATACCTTAATAATATTTAGTCTTCAAATCCATGAACATGGAATATTCTTCCATTTATATAGGTTTTATTTGAATACTTTCAGAAATGTTTTCTTGTTTTCTCCATATAAGTCCTTTACAGACTTGATTAAATTTAATCCTAGTTATTTGATGTTTTACATTTTCTCTAGTATGTAGAATTTTATTCTTGATTTCCTCTTAAAATTATTGCTTACTAATCTATAGAAACATCACTTTTTTTCTATTGATATTATGTCTTCCATTTTGCTAACTTAATTATTAACTCTTAGGTTTGTTGTACTTTTTTGAGAATTTTCTATGTATGGGTCCATGCCATCCGAAAACAATGAAAGTTTTACTTCTTCCATTCCAATTTGGATGCCTTTTATTCTGTTTTCTTGCCTAATTACTCTGGCTAGAATTGAACTATATTGATGATGATGGACACCCTTGTCTTTTCCCTGAATCTGATTCTAGCTGTATGTTTTTCATATATGACCTTCATCATACTGGGTTAATTTCCTACTATTTTTTTTCTATGATAGTTTTACAAGAAGAGTGCTGGATTTTACCAGATGAGTTTTCTTCTTCAATTTAAATGGTCATGTTTTTTATTTTCATTGTTTTTGTGTTTTTCATCATTTTATTAACATACTGTATTATGTTAATGAATTTTCTTATTTCAAATCACCATGGCTTACTTGGGATAAATCTGTCATGGTGTATAATTCTGTTGACATGCTATTGGATTCTGTTGCTTAGAGTCTGTTTGAGAGGTTTTGCATCAATATTCAAGGGGATATTGTTCCATAATTTTTAGTGGTATATTTATCTGTCTTTGGTATTAGGGTGAGGTTCAAATAATAGAATGAGTTAAGAAATATTCTCTCTGAATCAATTTTTTGGAGGAATGTGAGCAAAATAGCTGTTAATGTTTGGTGAATTTTACAAATGTAAATGTCAGGTGCTGATTTTTTGATTGTTGGGAAGTTTGGATTGCTGATTTGATATCTCTTTTTTTT
>JAQZBX010102975.1:0-11100 GCA_029593785.1 Cabassous unicinctus | reverse complement strand
AACACATTTGGGAAGGTTTCATACCATAACAAGGTCAGTGTTTGGAGTGGATGTCGCTCAAGTGGCTGAGCTCCCACTTCCCACATGGCAGGTCCTGGGTTCAGTACCTGGCGCCTCCTGCATAAACAGAAACAACTAACAAGCAAAACAAAACAGGGAGGCCGATGTGGCTCGGTGGTTGACGCCGGTTTCCCACTTACGAGGTCCCAGGTTCAATCCCCGGCCCTGGGTACCTAAAAAGTCAGTGTTTCCAAGTTAATGTGCAAATGGATACAATTCCACTTAGAATCCCAGTGAGGGGTGTAGACTGAAGTGTGTCCCCAACCAAGACCTGTTCTTAGGCTGAATCCTTGCTTCTGTGGGCTGAGCCCACTTACAGGTAGAAACTTGTGCAGTGTTACTTTTGGTGGCGGTGCAGCCCAGGTGGGCCCCAGACTGTCGCCATAAGGACGCGGTAGAGCAGGCCACCGGAGGACACCAGAAGCCCGCGAACCCAGAAGCACTGGCCCTCCGGCTTGAGCCAGCCACGTGGCAGAGGCGGAGGTGCCGGCCAGCACCAGGCTGCTGCAGGCTCCCTGGACAGAGCCTCTGAACCCGAGAGACAGTAAATGCTTGGTTAAGCCGGCCATTGTGTGGTGTTTGTCATAAGACAGTCCGAGCGCAGCCTGCAGCTGTGGGTCACAGAGGAACCCTGTGCCGCAGCCCGGGCTCCTGGGACAGGACGGGAGTGTGGGCTGGCTGCCAGCTCCGGGGCACCTCGAGGTGATGGTGGCCTTCCTGCTGGCACATGCCTGGAACACAGACAATGGCTGGAGCTTCTGCAGCCATACTGAGAGGACCAGTCTGGGAGGACCTTGAGTCTGGAAGCCACCCAGTAATGATAGAAAAGCCTTGCTTCCTGTCACCCGTAGAGCTGATTCACTAGCCCTGAACTGCCTGCCTCCAGGCTTCTTTTATGTGAGAGAAATTAGCTTTCTACAGCCTCTTTTATTCCTGGTCTGTGTTAAAGCAGCCAGACATAGTTCCTGTTTGATACAGTAATACTAAAAACAAAAATTCACTTAATGCACATTCTACCAATGAAGTGCTGAATTGTGGAAGGAGTGTTAAAGAGCAGAGGCTGGGAAGCGGGTGTGGCTCAGTGGATAGAGCCCCCGTTTTCCCTGTGTGAGGCCCCGGGTTCGCCTCCCGGCGCCGCCTCGTGAGGGCAGGCCGGCCCGCGCGGCGTGGTGGGCTGATGCAGCAAGACCTCACAGCAAGGGGGAGATAGGCGGACACGGAAGAAACACACAGCGAATGGACACAGCAAACACAAGCAGCAAGGGGGGATAAATAAATCTTTAAAAGGAAAAAAAAAAATTTAAATAAAAAATAAAAAAGAGCAGAGGCTGGCGCATGTGGATGTATCCTGGATTGTGTGTGACGATGGGTACTTTCTCCAGGCTCTCTATTCAGATTTGTCTGAAGTCAGAGTCACTCGACCACCTGCTCACCGCTCTGAAAAGCCCAGTCTTGTGTTGTTTTAGAGGCACAGATGGTACCAAATCAGCGTTCCAGTTATTAAATATGTATTTAGCATCCTCCCTCTCCACCATTAAGTTCCCCCTGCTTTAAGGAATATAAAAGATGCACGTGACCTGGTTCCACTTGGAGCTAAGGCTCAGGAAGCGATGGGAGCACAAAGGAGAGAGCCCTGCTGCTGCCAGGCACCTCCTTGACTGTTCTCCGGGTTAGCTTTTGTGTCGGAATAATTACCTTAGAACGTGAGCTTGAAAAGGGCTTTTCTTAAGCAAAAGAGGAGAATGTCATTATAACCTCAGAAGGAGCATAAAGAAAGGCAGAGCATTCAGAGGAGTCTTAACTTAGACTGTACTCTGCAAGACCTGTAATTAGCAAGTGGCATAGCATTTCATGAGCTGCTGCTTATACTTGGGTTACGGTAAACCATTCCAAGTCTAGGGAACTCTGGTTTTCCCCTTATAAGTAGAGAAATGTCAGGGAGAATGGCACACTGCCCTCTAGCCCATTTCTTCCAGAACTGCAGATGTTGGCTCTCAGCTGTCTTGTGGGCAAAGCTGGAAGCTTTTCTAAATATTTGCTTGGGAACTATTAGGAACGACCTCAAAATGAATGAATGAATAAATACACAACTGGGAATATTGATGGGAGATTATGGCAATTTAAGATAGCAGAACTTCTCCCAGCTTTGTGAAAGCATATTTATAATTTGGAGAGCTATTAGACGTCTTAGTCTTGTTGTTTATTATTGGTTAATATAAAATAACCTTTGATTTGAGATAGTATAAAACCAAAAGATACCGCCAGGATAAGAAATAGAACTTCCGTTGATAGTCTTTCTACATTTCCTTCTCTTTTTTCCATGTAGCTCTCAATTAGGGATTCTTTTTTTCCCCCATTTAAAATTGTTAGAGGTATAACTTACACACAGGCAAATGCACAGGTTTTAATCATAATTCAGTGAGTCCCAATGAATTCATAAACCCACACCGCCATGCCTCGCTGAGAGAATGTCTCCCCCAGCTCAGGAAGGCCCCCCGTCCTGCAGTCCTGTTGGTGCTGTAGAAGTGCATGTAAATGGAGTCCTGTAGTTTGTCACCTTGTGTCTAGCATCTTTTGCTGTCGTGACTTGTTCTTTATCCACTGTTCTGTTGGTGGGCGTTTGGGTTTCCAGTTCTGTTTTGTGTTTTTTGGCCGTTGTATAAGTCGTCTTTAATTGAGAGCGTGGGGACGGGAGCCTGAGCTGGGTGGGTGGCCGAGCAGCCTCTGTGCTGAGGCTGCCGCAGGCCAGGGTGGAGAGAGCCAGGCAGGGGCTCCTTGGCCTGAGGCAGTCAGGCAACTCCCTCCTCCTCCACTGGTGGGATCCGGGTCTTTCCAGGCCAGCCCCTAGCTCTCCACTTGAATGCACCTCGCTGAGGTGACGCTTGGGGAGGGGTGGAATATAAGGTCTGGAGCCCAAGAGGCCCTCACCCTCCTTGGCCTGGCCTGTCGTGGGAGGGGGTGGGAGTTACTGCTGAATTGGGGCCCCCTCACGAGGGGTCAGAGCTGTGGCCCACTTGTCCTTTTTAGTCCAGACCCCAACCTAAAGAGGACCTGGAGGGAATTCCTGCTGAGGTGGCCACGTGTTCATGTCCCCACAGGCCATGGTTTTGGCCCCTTTGCACCAGGGACCCTTCCAAAACTCCTGCCCCTGGCAGGACTGCCGCGGGGTTCCAGGAGCTAGAGAAGCCTTTAAAAATGAAGTTAGCTTCCTATAGGAAGAACCAGATTTTTAGAAAAGTAGGAAAAATAAGTGGTTCTTGATTCTTCCAGAACTTAGTTCTTATGAATCATAGCTGGGTCCTTTCCGGAGCCCAGTCTTGGAAGGTGGAAGGGTGGGTTTAGAACTTACTCTAGACCGACCTCCGTGTCTCTGATACGATGGCTGCACAGGCCCCATTTCCATCCTGCAGGGAATCGTGGTGAAGGACAGCTCCATGCAGGTCTAGAAACGGTCATCTCTGGGATAAGACGGTTAAGCCTGTGGCAATCTGAGACTGGCCACAGTTCAGGCCGCAGTGGACAGGGCTCAACAGCCTCCCTCCACTTGGAACCGGGGTCCATCTGGGTGGACGGCAGAAGCCTGGGCTCCAGCACAGGCCCTGGTGCAGAATGGCTGGCGGGGGGTGCCTGGTGTTCCAGAAGCTGGAGTGGGGAAAGAGGGAAACGAATCCTGAGACCGTGGATCTGTAACTCATGGCACTGAGGCAGGGGCGCTGGGCTCCAGGAACTGGCGAGCCTGGGGCGGGTGTCCTGCTCGGCTCTGTCAGCCTTGGAAACCCCAGCGCCGTCTCAGGAGAGGCTTTGGGGGGGGGTGAGTGTGGAAAGAGAGATTGATGGACCAGAGCCATTTCCAGATACTGCCCCCCTCCAGCCCCTTCCTGGGCTCAAGGGTCTCGAGTCTCCGCAGCCCTGGAAGTCACAGCCAGTTCCTAGGCTTCCCAGGGAAGTAGCCCGGGGTGGGGGCGCCTGGCGGCTCAGGGCATGGGTGTGGCAGGCAGCGGGGACAGCAGGGCCCTGGGACAGGCCTGGCTGTGGCTGGCTTGGTGGGGTGCAGGGAGCCTCCAGCCCAGGGGGAAGGGACACGGTGGAGAGGAGCCCCAGTACATCGTGGGCGGCTGCCTTGGCCTTCTTGACTCGGTTTCCCTTTATGACCTGGCCTTCCTTGCCCAGGCCTAGGTACCAGACTCTACTAGAGCCGCCGTGGCAGTAGAGCCAGAGGACCCGGTGTTCTCAGAGACGCTCTGTACAGAGACGCGCAGCTGTCAAGTGTGGCTTGCTAGAGAGCAGCCTGCCGGTGTCCGTGGCCAGGTAGTGGCCCAGCTTGGCCTCGGGTTGGTGGCTGTCCCACAGGGAGCCCCACGGGGTCCAGGTTGAAGGGGGTGAAGGAGCTGGTGGCCCCTGGGGAGCCCTGGAGGCAGAAACCCTGCAGCAGAACAGTTTGGAGAGGAGCTGAGGTTCCTCCAGGCAAGCACTCTCCAACCACCCCAGGACCCCGGGAAGGCGGCTGCGTTCCCTTCCGGTGGTTTTCTAATAGCTCAAAACTGGAGTAAAGCTCTGGGCATTCTTGGACAAGTCTCTATGGATATGTTTTTATTTCTTAATAATTAACAGGGCCGTAGGGCAGGTGGTTAACTTTGTAAGAAAACTACCAAACTTTTCCTTACTCGTCGGAGCTTCGGCCTCTCGGCTGGCAATCAGCTGGGACCCCAGTTGTGCGCTTCCCTCACGTCCCAGGTGCCCCTGGTGCTGGATGGGGGGCGGGGGCCAGGTGGAGGGGTGCACAGTGGTGCGGAGAGGACCAGGGTCCTGGGGCCTCCAGCCACTCGCGCCCCTCCCCTCGGCCCGGCTCCTGGAGGGTTCCAAGATGCAGGGAGGGAGGCCCCTGGCAGGGGCATGGCCAGGAAGGGGGTGTAGGGCCCCTCTGGGAGCCCAGTGAGTTGCGCTCCTCCCAACACGGTGGGGATAAAAGCAGGTCAAGGTGGAGACCCAGGAAGGGGCCAGAGCCAGGGGGCTCGCTGTCGGAGCCCGGACGTGCCAGCCTGTCCTTGCCGGCAGGTGCCACCCGAGAGGCCTGCGCAGTCCCGGAGGACGGGGGTCCCGCCAGGTGCGCCCAACACCAGATGGCGAGCGCCAGCCCCCAGCCCCTGGAGGAGCCCTGAGCAGTGCCACCCTCCAGGGCCCCCTGCCCCGGCCCCCACCCCTGCCTCGAGCGCCCCCTGCACCCGGCGTTTGGAGCAGGCCGCTGCCGCCTGCCCGGCTCTGCCCGCCTCCCCCAGGAGCGGCGCCGGTGCCCTTTGTCCCCTTGCAGCCCAGGTGACCTCGCGGTCCCCACTGAGCAGCGTCCCCGAGCCCTTGACCGCAGGGAACAGGCCCTGGGGTCGCGCCGCCTAAATGATTAGCAAAGGGAGGGTTGAAGCTGTGAGTCGACGTGAGCAAGAGGAAGCGGAACAGCACGGGGCCTAACACGGGCCTCTGGTTCTTGCCGCCTCTGAACGGCTCGAGCCTGGGGTGCGCCCCGCAGCCCCCCGGCCCGTGTCCTGGCGTGGCAAGGGGCGTGTTGACGGACGGCTCCCCTAGTTCTCCAGAGGAGCCCGTGGGCGGCCGAGGGCAGGAACAGACTCTTGGAGGGCAGGGATGTTGAAGAGCACGGGATTTCGGGGTGGGGGTACCCCACTGCTTGCCTATTGGACAAGAAGTAGCCTGCGTTTCCAGTTAACCTGACACCAGCTGGTGAAACCGCCCCGCGGAGGGGCCCTCAGCAGAAGGTGGAGCCCTACTCCCGGAGCCCCTCCTGCCAGCCCCCTTCCCCTGCACCCCCGGCCACTCGGCGCGTGAGTGGGTGGGTCATGGTGGGGCCACGGGGTGGGCGCTGGGGGCTGAGGTGGGCGTGGGTGGGCTGGGGTGACTGAACCGCCCAGGAGCCGCCGCCCCGAGTGGAAACTGAGGCTCAGGGACCCTCTCCAGCCCCACCCCTGTCCCGCGGCTCCCCCACCCCCACACTGCCCTTTCCCGCCGTCGTCCCTGCGTTGCCTGTGCGCGGCCCCCCTCGCCCGGAGCGTGGCGCCCGGGCATCTACACGGACGGCGCAGCGGTGAGGCCCGCTCTGTTGAGTGTTCGTGGGTGGCGGGGTGGGTGTCTGGGAGGGGCGGCGTCGGAAGGGGCCCCCGAGGTGGTGGGCGTGGTCTGCGGTCCCCTGCCCCGGCCGGTAGCCCCTCTGGGGGCCTATGCAGGGAGCACGTGGAGGGAGGAGGAAGGAGGCTGCGGCGGGGACCCCACCCGCACCCCCCACACCTCGAGGTTGCTGGGGGAGCGCCCCCGGGGGAGCCCAGGCAGAGCAGGGGGAACCACGGGAAGGTGGGGCTGGGAGGCCCCCGTGTCTGTGCTGAGCCCCCTTCCCGGGACAAAGGTGGACGCGGCCGGGAGAGAGAGCTGGCCTTGCCCCACCCGGGCCAGGCGTCCCACACCCTGGGGCCCTGTTCCACACCTTTGCCGAGGTGTCCCCGTCCCGGGGGGAGGGGGCTTCCTGGAACGGTGGCCCTGGCCTGCCTTCAAGCCAGAGGAGAGCTGGGGTGCCCGCGACCCCGGGGGCCCTGTGCTCCGCCCTCGCAGAGGAAGGGGGTCCTAACCCAGGACTGATGCATCGCTGCGCAGCTGGTCACGAGGGCGCCCAGGCCCCTGGCGCGGGCTGGGGCAGCCATGCGGGCCCGCTGGGGGCACTGCCTGGGCTCCGCGCAGCCCCCCACGCCTGGGACCGCCACCCCACCCGCACGCGGGCACCGCCTCCCACAGAAGGCCACAGAGGCAGCGCCGGGCCGCTGGCCACGAGGCTTTGGTGCCAGAGGAGGGCTGCACGGGGTCGACTTCAGACGGGGAAAGCATTTTAGGCTCCCCGAGCCGTCGCCGCAGGAGCCCTTCAGGCCCCGGGAGAAACTGGGGCGAGCAGGAAGGGGTCCACCTGCGCGGAAGGCCGGCGCCCGCTCCTGCTCCCTGCGGGCAGGGGCCATCCCGGGAAGAGGCAGGGGCGCGGCAGCGTGAGACCAGCGCTTCCTGGAGGCGCCGGTCACGGAGGGGAGGCTTAGGGAGCCCAGGCGAAGCCCCAGAGGGCGGAGGACAGGGACTGCGCTCTGGCCCCCGCCGGCCCCTCGGGACAGCGCGCGCTGAGCGGCCGGGCATGCCAGCGAGGGGAAGCAGCATGGAGCAGCCGGGGCTCAGGCCTCTCCCTGCCCCTGCTCTGAGCCCCTGAGGGGCTGAGCCTGGGCCGCTCTGGCTGATGGAAGGATCAACCCGACGTGGCCTCTGGCCTCCCACGAGGGGCTCCGACCACAGCAAACCTGTGTGTTTTGTCGCTGCTGAAACCGCCTCTGCATCGGCTGGAGCCCGCGGCGTGTCCAGAGCCTGCCGAAGTCCAGGACGTCAGGGCTGAGGCCAGGCTGGTGTCAGCTCGGCCAGCTCGCAGCGCCCAGTGGTCTGGTCAAGCAGGCACTGGGCTAATTGCAACACGAGGCCATTTCATGGACTCTCACCATCAGTGAGCTGATTGCATAGGTGGCTGGTCACGTCATCAGTGCCGTCAGCAACGCGGGACGTCTCACCAATCAGCTGAAGGCCTTAAAAGGGGAAGTGAGCTCAGCATCCAGGGAGAGAGTCCCCTCTCTCCTTCAGACAGCCGGCGTCTCCTAGGGACTCAGCGAGGACCTTCATCGGGGTCCCTGCTGTCAGCCTGCCCTGCAGAATTGGACGTGTGCATCCCCAAAGTCGTGTGAGAATTTTATAAAACCTACTATTTACAGATATCTCCTGTCGGTTCTGTTTCCCTGAACAACCCTGACTAATATGGGGGCAGGTTGGGGCAGGATGATACCCCTTGGCCTGGTCCTGCTGAGTCCCACGAAGCTGAACCAGGTCAAGGGGCAGCATCCCGAATCCCAGGTCAGCTGCTGACCCCAAGGGCCGAGGCCGAGTGGGACAGCTGCCCCCTCAGTCTCCAGCCCAGGAACTTCCAAGGCCTCAGTGCCGGCCCCGCCTCCACCTGCTCCCCTGCCTGGAGGTCCCTCGAAAGCTTGGCTCTGGGGATTGTGTCACGTGCCCCGTAAAGTCACGTGCAGGCCCTAACCCTGGTCCTGAGGTTGAGGGACCGTGCAAGGTGGTGTCATCAGCTATGTCATGAATGGGGTGGTGGGACGCGGCCCCACGGGCAAGATGGGCCTCCATCCAGCGGGCGTAGAAGCTGGAGAATGCCACAGGAGACCGAGGGGCGGGGACGTGAGCCAAGGATCCCCACGTGCAGACCCCGGGGACAGCATGCCTGCAAGACTCCAGCCTTCTGGTCCGTGAGACGATCAGGACATCCTGGTTTGCTGGCAGAGCCAGGCGGCGGCGGCACCCGGCATAGAAAGAGGCAGCCTCGGGGGTGCGAGAGGCACGGGCAGTGGTGGTTTCTTGGGGCCGTGAAGGCTCTCGGGGAGGGGCCTGGGCCCAGGCACCCCTTGGCTTGTGGCAGGGGTGCTGCAGCCTCTGCCCCCGTCTGCACGTGGCCGCTCCTCTGTGTCTTGTAAGGACACTTGTCGTTGGGTTTAGGGCCCACCTGGAAACCCAGAATGGTCTCATCCCGAGGTCCTTAATTTAATTCCATCTGCAGAGACCCTGACTCCAAGGAAGGCAAGGCCACTCCACCCTTCTGCGGGTCAGGACGGGCACGAGCAGGCGTTCAAGGTGCCCCTCCCCCAGCGTCCCTCTCTAGGGAGGGGGCGGTGCCACGACACCCACAGGCAGTGCCCAAGGGGCCTGGGGACTACAGAGGTGATGGGAGGGGCCTGGATCCAGTGGGCGGAGCTGCAGAGGCGGCGATGGAGGTGGGAGCGCTGCCTGAGCCAAGGGGGTTAAAGTAGGGGTGAGGGCCGCAGCTCGGCCGCCACTGGAGCCTGCCGGACTGGGACCAGAAGAACTGGGGGTGATGATGGCTGTGGCTTCAGCTGCTGAATTTGTGGCCTATTTGTTACGCAGCAGTAGGAAACTGAGACGAGACGAAGGGGAGGTCAGAGAGATTGAAGCAGGCGAAGGACCCGACCCGCCCAGCTTGTGCTGGACTGCTGACCCGCAGAGCCGGGAGAGGATGACCGGGGCTGGTCTTAACCGCTGAGCATGAGGCGCTTTGTTATGCAGCATAGGGGACGAAGACAACTGCAGAGGGCGCAGGCATTGCCTGGGCGCAACCCTGGCCTGGTGTGTTTGGGCCACGGATGCTGTACGGGGTTGAAGAGTGTCCTCCAGAAATCCACGTCCACCCAGAAGCCCAGAGCGTGGCCTTCTTGGGAAACGGGGTCTCCGAGGGTGTAATGAGCTAAGGTCAGATGACGTCGTCCTGCATTAGTGGCCTCAGAGCCAGTGACTATGAGAAGAGGAGAGGCCCAGAGCCACGTGCAGGCAGAGATGGGATGGACGCGGCCACAAGCCACAGGTGCCAGAGCCTGTGGAAGCTGGAGGTGGCGAGGCAGGACCCTGCCCCCCGCCCTAGAGCCCCTGGAGGGTGCGAGGCCCTGCCACCAGCTCGACTTTGGGCTTCTGGCTGCAGAACCACGAGAGAATCGGCGGCCACGTTTCCCGCTCCCGGCTGGTGCTTTGTTACAGGCGCTTCTTGCAGGCGGGTCCCATGTTCTCACGTCTGTGTCCTGGTGCCCAGTGCAGCCAGCACGTGGGAGATGCTCTGCCGAGCTGGGTGAGGGGTTGACGGCCCAGAGGGCTTAGCTGACCTGTCCCAGGTTCCCAGGCAGGCGGGAGCGGTGGGCGCTTGAGTGCCCATGCCTGGGCCTGTAGGGCTTCCTCAGGCCGAGACACCGCGTCTGCTCAGAGCCTCCTCGGGTGCAGGCTTCTGGGACACAGGCTGCCACAGGTGCAGAGCTGGCTGCAGGGCCCACCTGAATTGGCACCTGCTGTGTGCCAGGTCTTTCCGTGCTGGCGCTGGGGCCGGGGGGCCCGGGCTGGGCAGTCACACACGGTCCTCGTCCTCCAGGAGCCCACAGGCCAGCCAGAGAGATGGCTGTTGGCAGGCATTGCAGCGTGGGGAGGCATCCACGGCCTGGGTGTCTAGGGGGGCTTCCTGGAGGTGGCACCCCGGAGCTGGCCCAGGTGAGAGACTCGCCCATGGGCAGGAGGGAGGTGGGCGTTCTCAGGCGTGGAGGTGGAGTGGCGGGTGTGGTGGGGAGGAGGGCTTTAAGAAGAGGTGGCCCCAGGTGGAGTGGCCAGAGACTGGGAGGCGGCTCCTGGGGCTGGAGGGGAGGGGAGGGCACAGCGGCTCCAGGCAGGATGCTCTTGCCGTCGGGGCGAGGGTCCCAGGGGCCTGTCCCCCACCCACCCAGGCGCTGGCTCCCCTGGGATGCCCGGTCAGCCTCACCCAGGCCTGGCCCAGCACGTGTGTGGAAGCCCCCCATGAGGAGGCAGATGCCTGTGTGGCCTGACCCCCACCCCGTGGACTCTGCCCACAGTCCGTGTCCCCTGGGAGGGGCCTGGTCGCCACCCGTGGTCCGCGACAAGCAGCACGCCTGAGCCTGCCGGCTCCCTGAGGGCAGCGGGCTCCCTTTGGGGTCCCGGCCCGCCTCTCCCCCTCCCTGGGCTCTGCAGAGCTGGTGGAACGGGCTGGGGCGGGCGCGGTCCCCAGCAAGCCTCGGGGAGGCCAGGTCCACCCTGCTGCCCCTGAATGCCCCCCGGAGGTCCCTCTTGTGCTCAGCAGGCTCCGAGCCACCTTGCGCCCTCCACCGCTGGGAGGCCCACACAGGGAGGAGCCCATGCCGCTGCTGACCGTCCCCCCTCTGGTTTGTCCCAGGCTCCTAGGCGCCGGGCGCAGCCTCCCTCCAGAACTAAACAGTGGGAGGTGACCTGCCCCTTGCCCACCTCCTTGACCCTCACGGCTGGGCGTCCCCACCCAGCTCCTGTTTCTGGGGATTCTTAGTCCAGAGAAGGACAGCAGTCTAGTGGGAAGCAGGGAGCCAGTGGGCGGCAGAGTGGGGCAGGCCTGGAGCAGGTTGGGCTGGAGCAGGTGGGCTG